>JAVTVY010045887.1:0-20488 GCA_036873755.1 Hanleya hanleyi
TATAGCCCTCAAGAGTATGAGGGCTATAGGTCGGCCCCAGTCACCTCCAGCGAGGGTTTTAGATAATTTTATTACGAATCACCCACTTCTGAAACTGCCGTACATCTAATCTCTATCCCCTCCTGCCCACTATTTTAAAATGTTGAGCACTATTGTGAAATAGTGACGCATATATCGCCGTCTGAATTTTGCAGTCGTGAACTTCGAATCTGTGCGCCGCCATGTTGGTGACGTCACTGTATATGGTTAACATGGCGCATTTAAAGTGGAATTCGACTGGAAAATTCAGACGGCGATATATTCGTTACTATTTCACAATAGTGCTCAAGATTTTAAAATAGTGGGCAGGAGGGGATAGAGATTAGATGTACGTCAGTTTCAGAGGTGGGTGATTCGTAATAAAATTATCTAAAACCCTCGCTGGAGGTGACTGGGGCCGACCTATAGCCCTCATACTCTTGAGGGCTATATATTATTTAGCTCCTCGACCCCCTATAATCAACCTATTTTAACCAATTAACAACGGTAACGAGCCCCTGTGGCTGTATGAATGGGGGGTAAACTGTAAATGGAAATGGACAGGTGATTATGTAAGTCCACTTTAAGGGTACATTGCAATTAGCAGTGTTTGGTCCGACAGTGTGAGTTTCACACTTTCGCGCGCTATTTCTGTTGAACAGATTATATAATATCAGGTTGAAGGAGTTCACGAACATCCTATATTCGAACAGGTGGCATTGAAAGAGTACAATGAGAATGGGTCTGGATAAAACCGGTTCGCAAAACCCTTTCACGGGGACTAAATGTCAAAGAGATTGATTAAAACAATAGCGAACAGAACTGGTGAACGACAAACTTTTCGCAAGGAAATTTAAATATTTCGGGGGACTGATTCACACACACCATACGCACAAAACGAAAACAAAATAAAAAAGCATGCTAGAATACTCAAATTAGAACAAACACACCATGCTACCCTAGCCCGCTCCGGTATTCACCATGTAAGCACATTATACATGTATCGTGGCAAATTACATGTACAAGTTGGGGTGAAATCACCGATCGAGGTATAATCCATCCTCACAAGTCTAGGTAAATCCTAAATACCCTGAAGATTGATTCTATCAGCTCAATCGATTTACTGACTGGCGAGGGTGGATATAATCAAGTTGTTGTATTCGCTGTTAGAATATATCTATCCGATTTTTGTTTTACCGTATCAACTTGTCAATAATAAAGTTATGTTTTGGACAAAAATCCAACTACAGCAAGCTGCTTACAATCAACAAATTCTAATTTTACAGTCAAATGCATGTGACTTGTAAAGCAGGCTACTATGAATCAATCTCAACTCTATACACATATCAATGGTTCATTTTCATCGGTAACAAATATCAACCTGAGCCGAACTTTCCTACATTAGAAAGCAAACTTACATAGCCGTTATTCACAAACTTTGTCAACGATCATTTTGAAATGCTTGACCGTGAATACAAACTACCGTATCGACTTCACAATAATAAAATTTTGTTTTTAACAGAAATTCAACTACAGCAAGCTGCTAACAGTCAACAAATTCTAATTTTAGTCAAATGTATGTGACTTGTAAAGCAGGCTACTATGAATCAATCTCAACTCTATATATATATCAATGGTTCATTTTCATCGGTAACAAAATATCAACCTGAGCCGAACTTTTCTACATTACAAAGCAAACTTACACAGCCGTTATTCACAAACTTTGTCAACGATCATTTCGAAATGCTTGACCGTGAATACAAACTAAGTCAATATACAAATATTTCAACTGATAATTCCAACGAAAAATAGACTTCGTGTCCAGGGGCAGTTTGTATGAAAACCGTAAACGGAATTCAAAGAAATTCAGTTATATCCATTTTTTTTATTGTTCGGTGATTGTACATTTCGACATGCACGCAGTTCCGTTCTCTACCAAAAACAGCGAAGGACAATTTTGGGCCACCATAGTCGTCTTTCGTGAGAATATAACATATTCATATTTAGTCAAAGTTGTTGGTTGATACAGCTTGGGGCCTATACTTTTGATGGTCGGACATTTTCTTCCCTCACTTCAGAGCCATTCACAAAAAGTTTACCACGAGCAAAACGGACTTTTTTCCCCTCGCCATAGCATTTCTGCATATACTCCCTGAAGAAATTCTTTTTGATTCGGTCCTCTGGTATCAGGTCATCGGTGACGAAAATGGGATCATTTGCGAGAGTCTTTTTGGCCTGTATGAGAACCTCTCTTCGCTCGGGCCTGAAGATGAATTTTGCCAGGATGTGTCTTGGTTTATCTGGCTTTTTTCCCCCGGTTCGATGAACATTTTCAAGGGTTATATTTTGCATTTTTAGTTGCTCTTGTATAATATTTTGAACAGTTTCTTTCGGGTTCTCTCCTGATTTTTCTTCTACACCCCCGAATCTGAGATTGAAACCTCTGTCATGTCGTTCGTTCGTTAGAACTCGCTCTTTTAGCGTTTGGTTCTCAGTTTCTAAATTACTGACCCTCTCGCGTAACTTTTTCAGCTCTGGAAAAACTAAATCGTCGAGCAGTTTTTTGTTATCTCGGACATCTTTACTCGTATATTCAATACTGTCCATTATGGAGGATTTATTGCGCTCAAGTTTTACTAACCTTTCGAGGTAATCATGCTGTATTTTCACCACTTTGTTCAGCGTTTTAATTTTTTTTTAAGTGACTATCCATAGGACCAAGAGTTTAAAAAAAATGCGCATCTGAAAACCCCTCGACTCTGGGTCCTGATTCGATAGGCTTCTGGGTCATGGCCATATGGTGTGCCCAAAGGATGTCATTCTTGAGATATATCGGCAATGGGATTTCAAAATGAAGAGTCGAATGGTATTGGAGATATGTATAATTGATGATTTTGCATAAACTAAAGATGGACACCAAGGCTTCCGCTCAACCAGAAAAGCTGGCTTGGTAATTTATTGAAAGTCTCTTGAGGTATCGATGATGCACAAACTTTCATATTGAATAGTTGACTGGCATCAGAGATATGTACATGTTTCACCAAGGTTTCCATCCAATCAGAAAAAAACGGTTGGCTAATTATTGAAAGTCTCTTGATGTATCGATGATTCACCAACTTTCATATTGAACAGTTTAATGGTATCAGAGATATGTACATGTATCATTAATGAGTGCAAAAATTAAAGATGGCCACCAAGGCATCCGCCCAATCGGAAAAGCCGGATTGGCAATTTATTGAAAGTCTCTTGATGTATCGATCGGATGATGCACCAACTTTCATATTGAACAGTTGAATGGTATCAGAGACATGTACATGTATCATTAATGTTCGTCTAGGTGATGACCATATGTGTCAGTCAAGCTTGTGGTTATTTGCATAAAACTTTGCTCAGGCGGGTTTCCTATTGGTGGGGGAGGTGCATACAAAAGAACAGGACACTTGGGACAGTGAATAAAATACTCTAAATATCAACATTAAATATCAGTCTGGTATCTGTGAATTACAGTGTATATGCCTGACAACATGAAACCATGCACTGAAACCACAGGCCCGCAAAACAAGAGTTTTGGGTGGGTGTGGGCGGTGGTATTAGGGTGAAGTGTCGAAATATGGGGTCTCTATATACAACCCCATGCTTTATATAAATACACATCAAGGTCTGAAACGTACTTTGGGTGAATCGAGAAATAAACGGTTTACCGTCAAACAAAACACATCAGCATATTCTACAAGTATCACTTTATATGTTCCCGTCGTCAAATTAGTAAATTTGTGCAATTTTTTACCTTTGCCGGGCGATTCAAAATCCAACGCAACTGTCCGTCCATCCAGGAACAGTTCGATTATGGCGGGCTTCGTTCTTAATTCTGATTGGTCAGTCGTGACATGCCTCTGACAATGAGGTCATACACTTGTCAGCTGGCGGAGGCGTGTCACGACTGACCAATCAGAATTAAGAACGAAGCCCGCCATAATCGAACTGTTCCTGGATGGACGGACAGTTGCGTTGGATTTTGAATCGCCTGGCAAAGGTAAAAAATTGCACAAATTTACTAATTTGACGACGGGAACATATAAAGTGATGCTTGTAGAATATGCTGATGTGTTTTGTTTGGCGGTAAACCGTTTATTTCTCGATTCAACCAAAGTACGTTTCAGACCTTGATGTGTATTTATATAAAGCATGGGGTTATATATAGAGACCCCATATTTCGACACTTCACCCTAATACCACCGCCCACACACCCCAAAACTCTTGTTTTGCGGGCCCGTGACTGAAACAAAGACCCTTTTATCACTGAACAACTAGCATGTCAAATACAGTGCACTCTAAAAGTTCATTATCATTAACCCTGTAAAACAGTTTTGGGATAGCTATATGATATCAACAAATAATTTCAATGACAAATCATGTACATTGAGCACCACTGTTCCAAAATTTGCAAAAGTATATGTGCATATCACATATTGCTTAGGGGGCGGGGTTTACAGATGCGGCTCACCAAATCCGGGTACATGTAGGTCACAACATCAACAGGACCAGAACTTGTTTACCCAAGATCCAGATAGGACTCGTAGTTTTTTTTTGTTCGAAGACAAGGGGAACAAAGGATTTTTTTAGCTGATTTTCCTTGTTGCACCGGTTCTACCCCCTCTATAAATTTTGCATGGTCCCTAAGTAAAGTTATTGATCGTTTTCACACGTTTATCGAATTTACTTTGCTTCTGCGCATTTTCTCATCTTCCCAAGTGCATGTACCAAGCTTATCAGTGGATTTTGACTATTTATCCTATACATTGTGTACATAGCAAGTTTTCTTTTGTGAGCAAAGGCAACCAATGCAATTAGCCTTGGCTGTGTGTCACAACAGCAAAATATAATCGCTCATTTCTGTAGCACGCCTTTTTGTATTTATCGTTTATTTCTGGATATTCTTTTATTCTCATTTAATTAGGGTTCCATGCCAGCATGGCTGGAAATCTTTTGTTTTTGGTAGCATTATTATTATTTTTCTTCCGCCAAATTTTGTGCGGGTCGCCCAGTCAATACCGCCTCACCGTTGGAGCTGAAACTTCAAAGGCTGATTGGCCCACATGGGATCTAGTGCATATCCACCAATGAAGCCGATTGGTCGAAACCCCTGGCAGCCATCTTGGATTTAGCAAAAAACCTGTTAAGCTATTCATCTCCGCAACTGATGAAGCGATCGACGCGAAACTTGGCACACGTAATCAATGGAGTGGGCTCTCTCAAAGCTCTATTTGAAAAGTTGCTACGTTAAACAAGAAGGCCGCCATCGGCCAATCAAAATAGCCGGATTTTCAAGTAACGGATTTGGACCGGAAAAGTTATGAAATATATGTTGTAGGACACGGCGATCACGAATATGTGGCGAAATATGTGTTATATGATACGGCGATCACGAATATGTAAATCTTTTGCTCCTAGGTTACGTGGTTTGGCCGCCATTTTGAATTTGTTACAATCGGAACACATCTTGTACAGGCTAGACCTCTGGAACTACGGAAGGTACAGACTTGCAGTTTGTTGCATTATATTGTCGAGGAGCAGCTCTTTCGAAAATATGCCATTTTCACGTAACTTCTATAGTTGTCCCGCCATTGTCAAATGTTCTCACCCAAATTTGCGAATTAACCGACTGTCCTTCAGTGGTAACTATGTAATCTTGTGTCATTCGTCCAGTCAACACCGCCTTACCATTGGAGCTGAAACTTCATAGGTTGATTGCTCCACATGGGATCTAGTGCATATCCACAAATAAAGCGGATTGGTCGAAACCCCTGGCGGCCATCTTGGATTCACCACAAAACCTGTTAAGCTATTTAACTCCGCGACTGTTGAAGCGATCGAAACGAAACTTGGTACACGTAATCAATGGAGTGGGGTCTCTCAAATGTCTATTTGGAAAGTTGCTCTGCAAAACAAAATGACCGCCATCGGCAAATCAAAATGACCGGATTCTCAAGTAACGGAGAAAGTGACGAAATATATGTTATATGATACGGCGATCACGAATATGTAAAAGTTGTGTCCCTAGGTCACGTGGTTTGGCCACCATCTTGAATTTTGTTAAAATCGGAACGCATATTTTACAGGCTAGAACTCTGGAACTACGGAAGGTACAGTCTTGTAGTTTGTTGCATTATATTGTCCAGGAGCAGCGCTTTCGGAAATATGCCAACCCTTTTCAAGTAACTTCTATAGATTTCCCGATATTGTCAAATGTACCTCATCCAAATTTGCGAATTAATCGATTGTCGTTCAGTGGTAACTATGTAATCTTGTGCCATTCGTCCAGCCAACACCGCTTCACCACTGGAGCTGAAACTTCATAGATTGATTGCCCGACACGGGATCTAGTGCATATACACCAGTGAAGCCGATTGGTCGAAACCCCTGGCGACCATTTTGGATTGACCACAAAACCTGTTAAGCTATTCATCTCCTCGACTGTTGAAGCGATCGACGCGAAATTTGGTACACGTAATCAATTCAGTGGGCTCTCTCAAACCTCTATTTGAAAAGTTGCTATGTAAAGCAAAACGGCCGCCATCGGCCATTCAAAATGGCCGGATTTTCAATTAAGGGATTTGGACGGAGAAAGTGACGAAATAAATGTTATATGATACGGCGAACATGAATATGTAACAATTTTGCATCTAGGTCACGTGGTTTGGCTGCCATCCTGAATTTTGAACAGGCTAGAACTCTGGAGCTACGGGACGTACAGCCTTGCAGTTTGTTGCATTCTACTGTCCAGGAGCAGCTCTTTCGGAAATATGCGAACCATTCCAACCAAGCTTCAACTATGTTCCCGCTATTCTCAAATGTGGCTCACACAAATTCGCGAAATGACGGATTTTTGTTCAGTGGTAAATATGTAGGTTAGATGTAAAAGGTAGCAATGACGTCACTTGCAGCAAAGTTAATTCTGGTTCGCGTTATGACCGTCGAGAGACACCAGACAGTGAAAGGTGGAGGGTATTCTAACCTGTAAGCGTGATAAATATTAAGCATTCGTACTGTTTTTTCATCAAGTTTTAACATTTACTTCGTCGAAAAAAAAACAAAAAAGAAAACGTGCAATAGATATCGAACCGGAGAAGATTTTCACAATGCGCTGAATTAAAGATTATATATATTTACACGGAGCAAAACTTTTGTAGTGATTGTGGGGAAGAAAGATACAATTGCACGTTCCTAAATTAAACTAATACAACACAAACTTTGCAAAAATGCGAATACATCACACAAGCAAAAGACTCACATAGAAAACAATATACTGCTTTTATAACTTTTTCATTTCCATTCATGTTTCGATTATCTCCCTTCCTTCGCATCTGTTGCTATCGCGTCTTCTAGTTGGACATCGACCATCTCAACCTTGATAACCGACGGTTATTTCCACAACTGAAATTTCGACATATTTTTCAATATGCACGATACAGTGGCCAAAAATTGTGTTTTGTTTCGAATTCTAAAAACATAACTTTGTTATTAGGGTGCCAAGCCGTATGGCTTCCGGTTCCAGTGTTGTTGCTCCATTGCCTGCAATGGCGCATGGAACCCGATGATTGCAGCTTGCTGCTATATTTCCTGATTCTATTCGAATCCTGAGTGCCTGGACTATATTATATCTGATTTCCATCGATTTTATTCTGTCTAAAAAGTTCTGAGGACAGACCGAAACCCATGAATTCTGTTGTCATGTATACCCGGCAATGCACGTACATGTATATTCGATTAAATGTGAAAGAGCGATAATGACTGGTCAACAACATGCATGGGCATAACCGAAATTTTGAATTATGTGACGGAATTACATTTTCGTTAATGATTTCGTGGAATTGGGGACTTTATCAAATATAAATGTACAACGTTTTGGTACTTATTCGTTTATTCTGATGTATAAAAGAAGTGTTTGTGATATCCAGAAAAGATTTGTTGATATGAAAAATATAAAACTACTATTTGCTCTAACAACATGCAGATGGTCGAACAATATATGTACGGTTTGCAATATAACGCAGCGTTTTTGTGTTTATTGGTTTATTATATATTTTTTTTATACATCAAAATACAGTTTTTCGATATCCAAAAACATCTTGATATCAAAAATATGCGATATAAATCTTTAGATTATTTTACCACACATACTGTATTTTGAGATTACATTAACGAGTGATTATGATGCTTGAAATACAAACACGCGTGTTCGTATAGGCATGTTCAGATTTTCCACTAACAATTTCATTTCATTCAGACATATTTACGGCCTCTAGATAAATTACGCAAAGTAGAGCTTTCCGTCATAATCTTACCATATATTTCAGACTACCTCCGATCGAGACAGGTTACACACATTGACAGTATACACCTATACTATGTGTGTTAACTAGTGTATGAATTGCGTTATAGAGGAGTAACTGTAAAAGAAATGCGGGAATCATGAAATTAAATCCGTACCGGCAGTAATAAATTAGTTACACTGAAATGTATGAGCGATATTCATATTTTCGTGAGCCTGTGTATACATGGGCCCATCCCCGGGATGTTGCGAATGCTCGAAGCTTCAAATGTTAAGATCAGTTAAGGATGTCCGCTGGTGGTAAATCAAAGTAATTAACTTTTTGAATAATGTGTGTTGTTGCATTCATAATTGTGTAGTATGAGGAAAAACAAAGAAAAAAATATAGGTTGGTGTGCATTTTTTAGCTGTAGGCAACGTTAAGTGGACTGACCCATGCTCAATTGATAACCCAGAAAGCATAGGGAAGAGGCCTAGTTTTGAAGCATATTCATGAAAAATTCATATAAATAGTATTTAACTTTTTCTTATATTCTAACTGTTTGCAGATAATCACAATGTCTATCAAAATTTAGCAAATTGGATGGATGTTGCTGTGCAAAATTCTCGGCTAGAAGGCTTTTAAAGGAAATCCCCATCTCTTAACCTAGGGAAGGGAGATAACCCAATAGAAAAACAGGCAAAATGGCTGCCAAAGTCAAAAACCACCAGCGGACATCCTTAAGATCAGTTAAGGATATAGAGGGCTCCCTCCTGCAGACACTTTAACACACCCTCCAGAGTTTGTCTTTATACAGCTAAAGTATTCCACACATATATGGTAATGTATATAATTGCTGAAAGCGCATTTCGTACGGATTCCAAATATATAAATGTGTTCACTGTAATTCTGTAGGTTGTGAAGATATTCAAATTTAAATAAAATAATTTTTAAAAAATGAGCCTTCTTTATTAAATGGCTATTTTCAAAAAAGTATTCAACTTATCATAACTTGCATCATCATTTCCTGTGGACGAACTCCAGCAGGAAATCCATGTCTCAGTATGGTCAGTTTTGGTCCAGTTCTTATTCTATTGGGATTTATTTCAACTTCAAAGTTCAAAACTGTGACTTGCTCGATTCTGTGAAGAAATAGTTCACTAAATGTCAATAGAAAGAGAACTAGACCAAAATTTATAAAACTGAGAGATTTCCTGTTGGAGTTGTCTTCTTCAGGAAATGATGAAGAAAGTTACGATAAGTTGAATACTTTTTTTTCCAAAATAGCGTTTAAAAAATTTAAATTAAATTTATTTAAAATCCAAATATCTTCAAAGCATACAGGTTTACGTTAAACAAACTTATATATTCAAAAATCCCCAGGAAATTTGCTTTCAAGAAATATATACATTACCACAGCTATGTGGCATACTTTTAGCTGAATGAATACAAGTTCTAGAGGGTGTGTGAACGTGTGTGTACACTCTAAGAAATATTCAGGGAATAATCCTGAATAGATCAGGCTGTACATCCACAACTCAATTTCAGGGATTTTACCTGAAGATTTTCCTTGAAATTCAGGCAAATTTATCACCCTGATTAGTAAGTTTCCGACCCTATTCAGGTACGTAAAATTCCCTAAAATTCAGGTAATTTAGCTTTTATTCAGGGATGATATACCTGAATTTCAGGAAATTATCCCTGGATTTCATGTAAAATCCCTGAAATTGAGTTGTGGATATGCAGCCTGATCTATTCAGGATTATTCCCTGAATATTTCTGAGAGTGTAGGAGGGCTGTACCCTAAAGCGTCCGTGATAAGTGAAACATTTTACTATAGTATTTTAGAACTGTTATTAAACGTGTATGGACATAATAGGAAAATATGTATATATAGAACCTGCGCATAAACATATCACGATTGATTCTTTTGATTCCGGTAGTCACTGCATGCATAGTTCATTCGTCCGCTTGAATGGATCATCCATTCATCAACGTATCTAAAAATCTGCTCGCAGTGTTTAAAGAAGAGGAGGAGAGGGCAACTCTAGACGGATAGACCTAGACTTTGACCTCAGAAATTTGCATATCACGTGACAGAGGTCAACGGTCATTGAGTGCACTTGAGTTGACTTGTATCCTTTCATCTTGTCTTTGACCTTGGATCATGTTTAGACATGTTAGGGTTTTTCCCATCACGTGCGGTATGACGTCACTTCCGGTCTGGGTGAATGGGGCGTGACCTGTGAACCAGATAGGACATGTACTGACCTGTCTGTGGGTTTTTTCCCTACAATGTCGTTCACCTTCGTGTTTTTTCGGTGAGGTGCGAAGGGTATGTCCGTGTCTTTTCGGTGAGATGGGAACATGATAGGCCATGTACTGTCTGTGGGGTTTTTCCCGCCAGAATTTCGCTGTCGTCTGCTTGGGGTTGTCACGTTCCGAACACATGGCTCCCCGAATTGCAACAATGTTGCACGTTCGCTACAATGTAACGCCATAGATCTTGCACGCTACGTTCGTATTTTGCTATCAGCATGCGATATATATCGCCAAATTTGAGAAACTTTGAGTGGAGGCGCTTGGAGGAATAGCCCTGTTTTATAAGTTTCTGCAACAATGTTTTGTGACGTTGATTGAAATCGTCAGCATTAACACAGGATCTAGCAAATGCTACCAGGCGAGACATGCATACGCAATATACAGGTCCCACTGGAACACCACTTTCCAGAAAGGGATAGTCCACGATGTCGAAACTGCAATCATCTCTTTTGTCATAAAGTCGACGAGAGAGAATGCCCGCCCCATTTTTGTAGAGATATAGATCCAAACATAATGTGCCTGTAGGGCCATCCGCAGTTTCCCTCAAATCCAATGATGGTGGATACATATCCCTCACCGCGTCATCCATATAGCGATCATCCACAGCGAGAAGATCGTCCACATAGCGTTCGGTGAACGAGAAGGAACAGGCTCTGGATGGATCGGTTTTTGAAAGCGCCTGCATATAGTCATATTCATAAGAGAACAGATACAGGTCAGCCAACAGGGGTGCGCAATTAGTACCCATTGGAATACCTATATGCTGTTGATATATTGTGTTGCCAAATTTCACATAGATATTTTTAATGAGAAATTCAAGCAACTCTATAAACAAAGAAACATCCCATGAATGATATCTCTTGTATGTAGTAGAGCTAAAGAATGCTTTATGGCTTCCGATATTAATATATATACAATCAGTTTTCTTGAACACAGATACTATTTATGAACTTAGACGGTCAATAATGTCCTGATGAGGGATTGTAGTATAAAGAGTCGAGAAATCCCATGTGGATAAGTGTCTCTACGGTATGTGACCTTTAGCATCAAGTTCCTCCGTAAGACATTTTGAGTTTTTTAATATCCACATACATTCAGCGCCAGAGTTTTAGAAATAGTGGCGCAATACCTTTCCCAGTATGCTTTTACCTCCTGAAGGGCCTTCGTCAATAGGGTTGAAAGAAGTTTGGTGGCGCAGCTTCTAGAACCAGCTATGAATCTAGCTTTGTATGGTTATTTATGCATTTTGGGAGTCCAGTATACGTTTGGTATGTCGTTATGATTGGTTGGAAGACAAATACCTCTTTCCCTGAGAAACGTGTTGTGATTGTTAAATAAATCTTCCAGAGTAAATGAAGTTAGGGAGAAAGTAGACGTATTTGATGATGATAGGTCTACACTCAATTATTTAACCAACACCTGGCAATAGTAATATTTACATATGAATATTATATTATTTGAAGCCTTGTGTGCTGGGACAATGACGAATTTACTCTGGAGATTTGCAAGAACTTCTTGCGAATTAGGGTTTCTCAGTACTTGTTTTGCTTGGGGAAGAGTACTTCTGTCAATATGGCAGATAGTTTCAACGACCTTGCTTTTGGTGAGATCCAGCCAATCAGCGAGTACTGTAGGTTCAACTTTTTCTCGCTTCGACCAATCAATAACGTACTGTTCCAATGCAGACAGCACTATCTTCTGGTCAGCCTTCAGATTTATTCTTCTCGGCTCTCTATATTTAGGTCCTTTCATCGGGAGTAATTTCAGGTTCTTATCACTCACCACATCAAGGTCACCAGTCACAACATGTTTGCATGGTGTATAGATAAAGTTCGACGATTCACAATCACAACTATAGCCTCCTGACGTGTATAAATTCCAGTCAAACTCCCTGACAGCATTGGAGTAATTGAATATTCTGGTGTCTATAGATTTAGTATACTTATATGAAATGCAAGGAGGGTCTGTGAACTTAAAATAGTTTGGTACAGCGTTGCGTACCTCTGGATCATTCAGGATTCGAGGTAAATTAATAATGTCCAGTCCTTTATCTGAGTATTTGAGTTTCAAGACAAGCCGATCTTGAAATGTTTCGATTATGTTCACTGGACGATACAACCGAAAATACGCTATATCTTGACATACTTCACTGATTTTTGGTGGTATTATATTTCCTGAAGACGCAGATTGTTGTATATCTCTGGCTATTCGATCTAAACCTCTCAGAGATAACGCATACAGAACTGTACGTAAGCTATGTGTACTATTGGGTGTGTTAGATAAACCGACTAAATAATTTAAAGGGATATGATCGTGAATCATCGTACTATTAAACTTTCGCCAACCATGGCTGCGATGCCTCCGTTGATGGGGTTTAAATAGCTGCGTAATATTGGATATATTTGAACGGCGGTTTGTAGCATTGCCGAACCCACTGACATTATCATTTAAACCAAACGGAAACACCGACCCAAGTTCTAGCATCCAGAATAATTCCCGCTCTCGGATTTTTCTCTCAAATCCAAAGGGGGAGTCATTGGTAGATGGATAGACGACGTCTATGATCTGAATACTAAAGTTATTCCAGCCATGGTCAGGTCCAGAAAAATGCTTACCTATGAGCAATTGTTTTTTCCTAACGGATTTTCTGTGACCGTTCACCCTAAGATGGAGTCTTTGGGTGGTCTTGCCAACATACTGTTGACCACACTTCTCACACATTAAGTACTAATGAAGATAGAATGAGACAATGAGACAACACTGAGCATTGTGCATCAGCGCAAATATGTTTATTAGAAGTGTATCCCAGCAGAAGGATTTGTTTGTTTCCAACCTTGTTCAGCGTTGAAATAGGTGGCTATATTGAATTGTGAAATAGCTTTGGGTGTGTAATCATAGCTCCCTTAAATAGTTTGTGAGCTAGGCAGTTTGTCTGCCAGATACATGCATTGTGAAATTATGATAATTACATATTTTTATTTATTTTATTTTTCTTTATTTTTCTGTGTGTGCGAGTCAGAAATAAAGTCATTATAATTGTGGCTGGATGCGGGTGGGGGACTTTTCCTCTACTTGTTCTGCCGAGAAATCAGATGAAGTCACAAATGTTTTGACGCTTTATTTGTGGACGAAAGTTTTCCAGTTTTGTATGGTGTAAATTTCTCCATAAAAGACGCTCAGTTACTTTGCAAATACTAGTAAATAGCTGATGTTGAATGAAATAGTTTTATCAGCCGGAAACGCAAACTTGAAACGTATAGTCATATATTCCCGGCTTTCTCTACATACTAGTAGAGTTTTTTTTTCTAAGATATATTATTAATATACCACTAATTTATTAGTACCTGACTCATTTGTTCTTAATCTTTTGCATGTACAGGGTGTTCCAGAAGTCTTGGTCACATTTTGACATTGAATATATTGAAAACTATTGAGGATATACAAATGCATATGGCAACATCATTAGCATTACACAAAACTTAATGACTTTCATTTTCCAGTGGTACCAGTTTCATCTTACTACCATTCATGGCTCAGCAGATACGAGGATTTGAAATGTGACCAAGACTTCTGGAACACCCTGTATATATAAGTCCTTATTACTTTAACGAGGATTAGATTTGGTTTATGCATATATCATTAAATAAATTCCACGAAGGGCATGTGAAATATATTTTAGGTCGAATCTTCACCCCGCCTGTTAAACAAGGCAAAAAAAACATACAGACAGTAAATCGGCATGGCAAAATGAAGACTTCTACTGGTCTTGAATAAAGTATAAGTCACTATGATCGGACCTACTCGGGATAAACATTCTGCATGTCTTACCGTAAGCTGGGGTGTATTCGGATAGCAGGGTGAATTGAAGTTAATTCCTGGAAACTGTATATCAATACTATCAGGTTAATATATATACATGCCACAGCCTACAGGCTGTAGTCTGTGCCTACTATTCATATGCTAATTTCTAATACCTATACACTTATATGTAGCACCATGTTATCATGATCCATGATGGTCGAGCAATCTCCAACAGACAAGACTGACACATTACTGCCAGGTGTTATAACCGAGCAGTATTCTTGTATCGCTATTGACAGACTTCCAGTGAAATAATATACACGACGTAGAAAAATTTGTCATCCTCTATAATACGAATTATCATGTATTCAATTTCCACCAGCACGTTGATTCCTTGTATATTTTTGCTCTATGTGTCCGTCACTGAATACATGGCAGATTACGAAATTGAGAAGTACACTAGTAGTATACACCGAGCATTTCGAGCCAACAGCGCTTCACTGCGCATGCGCAGAACCTTTTGTGACGTCACAGTGCAAAAAAATGTGGCGGTATTGTGGCGGTGTGCGCATGCGTGTGGGGTGGGTGGTGGGATGGATGGTGGGTTTAAGATGGCGGCTGTGGGGTGGGTGGTGGGATGGATGGTGGGTTTAAGATGGCGGCTGTGGGGTGGGTGATGGGATGGATGGTGGGTTTAAGATGGCGGCTGTGGGGTGGGTGGTGGGATGGATGGTGGGTTTAAGATGGCGGCTGTGGGGTGGGTGGTGGGATGGGTGGTGGGTTTAAGATGGCGGCTGTGGGGTGGGTGGTGGGATGGGTGGTGGGTTTAAGATGGCGGCTGTGGGGTGGGTGGTGGGATGGATGGTGGGTTTAAGATGGCGGCTGTGGGGTGGGTGGTGGGATGGATGGTGGGTTTAAGATGGCGGCTGTGGGGTGGGTGGTGGGATGGATGGTGGGTTTAAGATGGCGGCCTGTGGGAGCAAACAAGGCGGTGGGGAGGTCACGGGGAGAAAAAACCCTCACATTACCCTCAAAAAAACCTCTAAGCCATATAATAATAATAAACATAATCTATAGGTGTTGTACCATGTTAATAGGATCAGTCTAGCATCTGTACCACCCTAGGGTCGAGTGTTTATTGTCCCGTGTATCTCCGCAAGAAAACAACAAACAAAAATGGCGGCTCCAGGATGGTGCGGGGACGCCCTTTCCCCATCACGGCGTCGACCGTAGCGCCATCTGCACACATTGACGCAAGGGAGACAACTCGTGTGGCCCAAGGATATGGAAATAGCCGTGTTGGAGCTAGGGGAGCCACTATTGGTCCAGTGGGGTCGAGTGAGGTATCAATGTGAAGCCTAGGTGAGGGGACATCTGATAGGCTGGGTGTGGGGTTGAACTAGCATCATTCTGCGCATGCGCGGTGGCCCAAGGGTATGGAAATAGCCGTATTGGAGCTAGGGGAGTTACTACTGGTCCAATGGGGTCATATGAGGTATCAAAGTGAAGCTTATGCGAAGGGGCATCTCACTGGACTAGTGGGTTGACATAGCGTCATTCTGCGCATGCGCGGTGGCCCAAGGGTATGAAAATAGCCGTGTTGGGAGCTAGCGAAGCCAATAATGGTCCGATGGGGTCATATGAGGTATCAAAGTTAAGCATTCGTGAAGGGGCATCTCACTGGACTAGTGGGTTGACATAGCGTCATTCTGCGCATGCGCGGTGGCCCAAGGGTATGAAAATAGCCGTGTTGGGAGCTAGCGAAGCCAATAATGGTCCGATGGGGTCATATGAGGTATCAAAGTGAAGCATTCGTGAAGGGGCATCTCACTGGACTAGCGGCTTGGGCGTTGTCACCATTCTGCGCATGCGCGGTGGCCCAAGGATATGGAAATAGCCGTGTTGGCATGTAGGGGAGTTACTCATGGTCCAATGGGGTCGAGTGAGGTATCAAAGTGAAGCTTAGGTGAAGGGGCATCTGACTGGACTAGCGGCTTGGGCGTTGTCACCATTCTGCGCATGCTCGGTGGCCCAAGGGTATGAACATAGACGTTGTGGGCTCGAGCGGGTTTTCTCATGGGCCGATGAGATCGAGTGAGGTATCCATGTGAAGCCTAGGTGAGGGAGTTACACTAGGGTGTCGTATCCATTCTGCTGCGCAGGTCACGTGGGGGTTGTGACGTCACTTCCGGGTTTTTCACTAAAACTACCTCCAAACCCAGAAGATTTCCAACGTTCAACCCTCCGGGGTGTTTTCCTGCCCCCGCCCCGGCGCCCCAGCGCGAGCGCCCCGGCCGCAGCGCGCGCGTCATCCCCGGCAGTGCCCGCGCGGACGCGGGTCAAAAGGTCAAAGGGTCACCTCCAGGTCAAACGGTCCAATGTCCAATGAGACAATGTTGCGGCATCGCTATAGTCAGAGCTTGAGCACAAAAAGGGGATTCTAGATGAACCTGGGAAAGATGGGCAGTTCCATTTGGACCAATCAGCGGTCGAGAAAAAGAGCCAATCAGCGGTCAAGAAAAAGAACCAATCAGCGGTCGAACAATCAGCCAATCGAATTGGGGTACTCACGGTGTGCTTTCGCTGACGTCCGCGCCTACATCTGGGTTCTTGTACACCCAGGTAATGTTTTCTGAACATGGATGGGTTACCTTTGGCTCCATTCTAGGCCACTGATTGGCTGATACGGTGTTCAAAACCAGTTTCATGCATTATGCTCATAGAACTTATAGTCATAATCTATACGTGTTGGACGAGTCTCTTCACTCACCGTATAGACGCACCTCAATGAAATGCCCGCTCCAAACCTAGACCAAAACACGTACTTGGTCTGTAGGCTGATTTCATTGGCTCTCTATTTTTACTATAGTGCTCTTGCATTCTAACCTTGATGGGTTACCTAGAACTTATAGTCATAAACTTAATCTATACGTGTTGGACGAGTCTCTTCACTCACCGTATACACGTACCTCAATGAAATGCCCGCTCCAAACCTAGACCAAAACACGTACTTGGTCTGTGGGCTGATTTTATTGGCTCTCTATTTTACTATAGTGCTCTTGCATTCTAACATTGATGGGTTACATTTTGGCCCCATCCTACACCACTGATTTCAGTTTGACTGAATCTCCACATTGGGGATTGATGCATTAGGAATAAAACACACAAGACAGGGTTTTTTGGTGAGATCTCATTTTTTTTATTCAGTGAACAACAACAACGTGAGAACAACCACGTGAAAACTGAAGCCCAGAACAAGGGGCTTGTAATTAACTGAAGCCCAGAACAAGGGGCTTGCACATTGAAGCACAGAACAAGGGGCTTGTAAACTTAAGCCCAGAACAAGGGGCTTGTCATTAACTTAAGCCCAGAACGGGGCTTGTACATTGAAATGATGGGCGGCCCAGTCATAGACGAGTACATCGCGGTCCTCGGCCTGGGGGTACTCGTCAAACGTCTGTACGATGGTAGATAAGGGTCTTCCCCGGCATCGATGGTACAGATAAAACAAGCAATATTGTCCGCACACACCACTGGTCAGGCTTTGCAACGTTTGACTGTTTCAACACCACGTCTCTGTGCCTTGATCCATGAAGTCTGTTAAATCGGGATGGAGGGGTGGCAGGCCGTACGGGTCAAAGAATTCGCCCTGCTGTTCTGTCAAGTACACGGCCACCCAGTGTTCACCGGATCGATCCATCGGGTCCGTTTTGAGAACGTAAGCAGCAGGATACATACGGTCTAATGGAAACACATCTCGGGCGAACACCCCTTGAAAGACCATACGTGTCTCTGGGTCATTCTCCAGCACGGTGGTTATCTGGTCTGTATCCATGTTAGGTGGAGAAATCACACAGGACGTTGCGCGCCTTGTCCACTTGAATGATGTTGTCAAACTCGGCGTAGCAGATCACATTGGCGGTGGTCGCCAGGGCTCGTGCAAAGTGGATTTCCAACCGTAAGTTGCCTTGCTTGGCCAGGGCCAGCTGATGGTCGTTCTCTAAGGTGGGGGTCAGATCGAAACAGAACAACGTGTATCCGTTCGCGTAGTCCTCCCGACTGATCATATCCCCTTCGTCCTGGTTGATTTGACCGGTGGCTGTAAACAGGCTCTGATAGGCTCGAATGAAATTCCTCCGCCCAAAGTTCGGTGTTAAGGCCGTGGCTGGCATCTGTTGTCCATCCACATGCAGGGCCACAAAATTGATGCCGAAATGTTGAAAGTCAAACGGATTCTCTGGGTAGACTCCGCTGAAACTGGTATTTTCCACACAGGCCAGGATCAATCGCTTGGGTAGTTCCCCCAGGAACAGGTTTTCTTTGTTGGCGCCTATATTTCCAGCAGGCACAGAGAACACTTTGGTGTGTACACGTCGGATAGGGTACTGGGCTGGTTTTGTTTCCAAGGCTTTCATGTGTCCCAATTGAACGGCTGGATTCGGTTTCACTTTTCGGACATACAGGACTGCGTCTTGGATGACAATCTTATAGTCCGCTGCATGCCCTCTACGTTAGTGGCCATCAAGGCGAAGGTCGGAGGCGCCCGTATCAGTCGGATTTTGATGGGGATCTTGTTCAAGAGGTACCGGTCTTGCATGAACATGTCTGCATGCAGTCGACCCATCATATCCATCGAGGCACTGTTCGCAGTGAAAGCCTTCCGTTTGTTATATCCCCCATTGTCCGCCGTGTCCATGTGCTCGGGCGTGTCCTTGTAGAATAAAGCGGTTGTCAGCTGAGATTTTTTAGCCTCTCGGCCATACGACAACAGTGTCTCGATGTAGGCTCGATAGGGGTACGTGTTGGTGGAGTCACTGATGAGTTTGTCGCTGAGAAAATATCCACCTGCTGAAACATCGAGTGCAGCCAGAGATTCGTCGGGCCCACCGTTGCTTGGTCAGCGATTCTGGTGCCAGCTCCATTGACCACCTTGGCTTTCACATACACAGTATGTATGGGCTAAATCCACATAGGCCGTATCCGCATTACTGATGGTGAACTCGATGGGCCCGGTTTCGTTGATGCTGGAGAGCGGGAGATGCTCCACCCATAATCCTTGTTCGACACCGGTCTGTGTGGGCGGCACGGTCCACAAATCAAATTCACTGTTGGTGGAGGGGCAGGACTCGGCGTGGATTAAGGCCATGTTTTAAGAAAAGATATCCTTTGTCTTCTTCGATGTGCGTCGTCGCTGGGTCGGTCGTCGACTGGTGCGTGGTCTCGGTGGGGCAGCTCTTTTATTCCCAACGGTGCGTTGTGCTTTGGCCACCAAGACGCCTCCCGCTTCTTTGGCCCGCCGTTTCAAGGATTCGTTGGGTGCCGTACCCCCCAAGACATCACCGTTGCAGTCCACTGCGTACCGCTTGTTTGCCGATTGCTTTCACCCCACGCGTCACCAAGGGCAGGAACGTTTTCACAATGCTGCCGAGTATGTTCCCCAGTCCATGTCCTCGTTGCATGCGTGCACCGCTAAATACCGGAAAGCCACCCCGGCCTGTTGGGCATAATAGTCGGCATAGCTGCGTGCATCGCACTCGTAAGGTACTTTCATTATGCAAAGTGGGGAGCACGTGCTTGTCGAAAATGAAGTGTCAGCACCACTTTTCCTCGTTCGAATGCTACCGGTCGTCCCGTGTCATCTCTTATATCCACCGTGATCGTGTTGATGTCAGTTTGTCGTACGGGTAAGTAGAGCATGTGGGTGAAACTGTGGGTGACTTGACCTTCATACGTCTTTTTAATGGGGACCACCCGTAACAGAGGTGTGTTGATATCACCCACGATGTGGTTGTCCACCACGTCCGAGTAGACGTAGAGTCCGTACATACCCGACTTCATATCCATCGGCATCTCGCCATGGTGTTCGGTGGGACCAGCGAACGTCTTTAGATCGAAACCCAGCATTTGCTGTAGGATAGAACTCAGTACGACGCTCGCCTTGCCGGAGACGATAAGCTGTGCCTTGTCGTTGTGTGCGTTGTAATCGAAGTCCACGTGATTCTTGAAGGGATAGGCTTTGATGGGTCTTGAAGTAT
>JAVTVY010045888.1:0-21931 GCA_036873755.1 Hanleya hanleyi
CACAATCCATAGACATGACTCTTTGACATAAAATACATTATGTGAGGTGTCCTATATGGAGCTAATTTAGAACTGGTTTCCATCAGATTAGTACTGGCTAACAATATTATATCAGCCTTCACCAAAGCAACCATAAATAGTAATAATATTAATCCTAATTTTTTAGGATTCATAAATTTTACTATAATACAGCTGTCCTAAGCAAGTCACTGGTCAACAACAACAACAACAGCTTTGGTCTAATCACGATGCCTTCTTTTGATTTTCAGAGTCAGTAAAGACTTGGAAGAGAAGTCTTTCTTCTCTCCAAGTCCGCCACTGTGGATTCTTGATCCATGGCACTGAGTGATTTATAGATTTATAGAATTTATTTGCTGATTACAAGCGCCCATATAAATAAGGCAGGAGAATCATCGACGGAAGTTTCAAATCTGCCTTGGAAAGAAAACGCTCGATGACAGAGCTGGCGGTCGTCTTTTCAGAGAATAGGAAAGTTGTGAATTTAACATAAAACTGACCGTTTGTTGAAGCTATCGTGGCTCCGTTGGCCAAAATCATTTTGATCAACACCAGGATGAATGCGATCAACCATGCGGACATTTCTAAATTCATTGCGCGGTGTACGAGGAACGAAAGGGGTGTATGATGAACATACTTCCGTTTGATTTGAGAACTCCGAGTGAAAATCGATATCTAGTTTGCAGACGAATAGTTATACTTCTTCACTTCTCAATGCATATTTCGTTAGATTACATTGTGGATGTTCAGTTTGTTGTTATTTACTGTTTTTGCGATCAGACAAACGACGGAATTGAGACCACAGAATTTCCTTCCGGAGCTCCGACTGGAAAACATAATGACGTAGCTTAGAGGATTCCCAAGAAAGTTTGCCGTTTCATTGGTCAGTTTATGGGGAATCCCTTGAACTGCACAACAGGTGGCGCTGCAGTGCCCTTCGAAGGGATGGTACAAAGAGACGGCTTTACGAAACTTGTTACGACAATCTCGGTATTTTACGAGCAATTTAATCACTGGAGAGCGCTGCTTCGCGAAATCAGAACTCATTATAGGCATTTTTTTTTAGGGATCAGTACCAATAATTAATACAATGCGTAATTATTGCTTGCAAAAATACTGATGCGGGCGGGTTACGGGAAACGAACCATTAATTAACAGCGGCCTAAACAAGCATTGAGAAAATAAGTTTGAACTTTTTGTTCATGGCCCATCATCGCAGTTTATTCCTATTTCACATTTCGGTCAGTAACGGGAAGAAAAAAAGAAAGTAAAAAACCTAAAGAAAAGACCCATCCGTTTCATCGCCACCTACCATCCAGCAATGAAATATATAAGGAAAATCCTGTTCAAATATTGGCATTTTATTAAATCTTCCGAATCACGCACAACGAAAGTCTGGGAAAAGCCAGTAATTGCATACAGAATGGGAAAGAATTTGAAAATATGATCATTGTGAATTGATACGTTGGACTCCTGGTGAGGGTTGACATGTAGTTATTTTACTAAAATAACTCAAATAAACCCGAAACAATTGTCTGCATTCAACTTTATTCGTGCTCAATATGCTCCTATAATATCAAGTATGTGTAATATATCAGGAGAATTTAGAGCTGCAGACAGTGTCGAGTCAGACCGAGCGCCGTAATTCTGTAGGTGTGTTTACGGTCAATTACCACAATTTGCTCTTTATATACTACTGCCGGCCTAGTCGGGTCGGTGCGCTGGGCGAGTCTGGCGGGCGAATAACCCGGGCGTAACGGGCGCAGCTAATTGCGATACCGTTTTGCGCTATAAACAATCGCTTTTTATGAGAAAATCCCACAAAGTACCAATTATGTATTCTAAAAGTCGTAATCAATGATACATAGGTATCGGTCTGTATGTTTTTAGTATCGGTCTGTCCTTTATAAGTATCGGTCTGTATTGGCCTGTATCGGTCTGTAATTAGGGTGCCCGGAATTTGGAAAAGTTCTAATAGTTGTGTGTTCATTGAGCTATTTTATTCATGTATGAGACTGGATCCATCATTCTTATCTACTCTCAAATTTCAAGTTCATTCTATGAAGAAAACTAAAATTGGCCAACAATTTATAAATATAACGATCGAGAAGATTTAACTGCATGTATGTACATCAGTAACATGTGCACCCAGCTGATCTAGACCATGCACATAGTTCAGTTACCAGCAGGTGGTAACATAACAAGTAATTAGTACAGATAATTATATAACAAATTAAGCAATTAAGCATACTTATCTGCTATCAGATTAACCTTACATGTAATTAGTTGTTATGAACACACCAATTCATGTAATTGTCACACAATATCCATGGAGCCTGGCTTGGCTCTGTTAGGTGACATTTTACTGAATGATCAGATGCCTGATCACTGTGATGCTACTCTGAACCTGCTGAACAAACAGGTAAAGCTGTACCTGGGTTATTATTAGTCTCTACTGTTTAAGTTCTGTTTGTATATATTAACCAAACAAATTATTAATAATGTAACAACTTGTTTGTTTATATTGTTTGTATACATCTGTAAGGAGAGTGATCACTCTGTCTCCCCTTCAGTACATGTAACTGTCTTGTATTTTTTTCTCTGGTGGAAATGGAAATCTTTCGGAAAGTAATATTGATGAGGGTGATAACGTGATGGTAAGAGTGACCACTCGACTTAGAGACGAATCCAGAGATTTTTTGTGGACACCGGTTGTATTTGACGTTGTTTTTGTTGTTGCGCGTAAATTCGATGTTGTTGTTGCTGCACACACACCTTAGAATCGCTTACGGCAATCAAATATGGAAGCAGCATAACTGCGTAGGAGAACTCCTCTCATTCATATTGGCACTCATTTACCTTTTACTCTGCAGCAGTTCTATCTGACGGTGATTATATTTATTGGCATAACGAAACACCTAGGAACGAGGTAATCTGTCAAAAAACCAGTTCGAGCATCCTCTTCCACATCTTTACAAGTTCAGGTAAATCCTTAATCCTCGCAGAGGGTTTACCTGGACATTTTTAGTTATTCGAATGAGTCCTTGATTCGATGCCTCTGTTACACGATCTCGTACATTTTATCCCCCACGCTTGTTTGAATTAGCATGTCGGTATCCCAAGCCTGCGGTTTTTACTTTGACTTCCGATGTCGATTTCAGCTTGGAATTCAAACCTGTCACATCTCGTACCTCGCAGCGGCAGGCCTTAAAATTTGGGGAGAACGATCGTTCAGTTCGCCTAGCGGTTACCCAAAATGAAAGATGCATAACTGATTATTCGTTCGCCTAAATTATGGCCCAAACTCTGTGTCACAATGACATAATTTTAATAAATTCCTGTTGTAACCAGAAAATCATTTCCGATCGAAGCATGTGCTGTACGTACCAGAGTTTCGATGTTAACTTCACACACAAGAGCCCCAGTCGAGGGGAGATAATTGAACGCGAAACCCATTTTGATACACTCTCTGATACTAGATAATATACAGCCCAGGTATATATATCGCTCTGTCATGTCTGTGGGATTATATGAACAGGGTAAAAGTCTCTCAACTTCCTCTTATCTGACTGCACGTTATGGGGCCCTAACCAAGAGGCAATACCATAGGTGTGCAGCCCCGAACCTGTGTGATGCCGAGAGCCGAAAAACGAAAGTGAATGGGAGAGAAACTTTACATTCTACTGTTTTAAAATTAAAACGTGTATATGTGAAATTAATTTGAGAAATATTTCAGAAATAGAGGTCACAATTCCAAGGATAGAAGTCTGCCAGTCACACAAAATTGGACTCTTTACACAACACGTGGTAATGACGAAAATTGGTCACCGGGTAATGATTTTTTTTGTGCAAGCGGCAAGGGCACTGGAAGCCAACGGCAGCGTCCGAATATCGGAAGCTGAGAGGTACTAGATTATGGGAACGAGATTATTATTACATACAAAATTAAAATGTCGGCGTAGATAGCAACAGCAAGTTTTATTGAATAATCTCCAGTCAAAAACCAATGCATTTGCATAACCTATTTGGATAACCTAAAGGTTATGCAGTTCAGAAGTGGGGGAACAAACTATGGGTTACCTAGGGTCAATTTCACATAACCTATTTTCAGGTTAACTAAACTTTTCAAAGTTTAGGGCCTGCAGCGGATTGGCCTAATAATCTAGCTTAGCGTGTTCACTGATTGGGTTGATTTAGAGGAAACCCCAAGATCTATTTGTATCCAGAAATCGTATGGGTAACTAACCAAGCCAGTGTGTCGATCCTAACAGATCGATCGATAGATACACTGGCTCCAGGGCATATTCTACATATTTTTGGGAAGGGCCTTTTAGCAATGGATTTGGGAAATACTATCCTAGCACTTCAGGCCGGATCCAGGGGCCACCTAGGCCCGGGAAGCTTCGGGGTTCTAGATGCCTGGAAATACATTCGAGCCCATTTCTGGCAGTTAAATTTGTAAAATATTATTCCCTGTTTTATATATTTTTAAGAGAAAATTTAAAAGAAAACAATTAAATTTTAAATGTTACACATGGCCCATGGGATGAAAGAAATAACTAGAACCACCTAGAGTGAACTCCCCTGACGAATCTCCGTTGGTAACGCATTGAGCATCATCATCAGTGCAACAACAACAACGATGATGTTTGCGTAAAGATTGCACAATGATTGGCCATTTTTACACCATCGTCAATTAATATTTTCTGCCAGCCGATTTTTCCCCCTGGAATATGGTGGAATAGATGTGGCCAAAGATGTCGGACTACCCTCTCGCTTCGCCAGATCTAGACCAGAAGTTTAGCGATAATGCTCGGGATTCCCGGACGGAGAACGAAGACCTCCGAGAGCTACCGAAAGAAGCGATCTTCGCTGCCCACATATTGTGAAAACTTTATCGGACGTTGCGCTTCCATAGTTTGAGAATAAAGAAGTTTGGAACTTTCCTATTCCGTTTTATAAGTCCAATGACTATGAGGCGCCGTTTGTGACAATATTGACAACGACAAATATATAAAGTGAAAACCAAAATATAAAGTCGCCGTTTGTGAAAATATTGTCAAACACAAATATATAGTTAAAACCTTTGTAAATATATATAAAACGAAATAAATAGGGCCTATATATAAAGTTTTTTTTTTTTTATTTTTATAAATATTTTTTTAACATAAATAACGATAGGAAGTTAAGACGTTAAATTTAACGTAAATATAAAGTACACGAACAAACTTAAATAAAGTGTACATGTAAACCGGATATGCCCAAAGGAAGCTGCGCAATCGATGTGCGCGCGAGTGATACTGGTTAATCAAAACTGCAACTGGGTTCTGAAGCGAAACTATGACAGCGGTGAAAGCCACTCGCATGTCACAGATGTGTCGAATCAAACAATAAGATCACGTACCTGAACATATTTCAGCTCACTGCCATTATAATTTAGTAGAGGCCTATTCCACTTTTCAACAATTACTGTTGTCATTTACAATCGTACTTCAGAGTTATCACATCAATTAGATATAAGTACATCTACTTATAAATCACCATAAGATATCCTAGCCTGCAGCCAATATCATAGCCTGTCCCTTTGATGTTCAATCCACGATTCCGCTGGCCAAGTCGCTGGTTGCTATTTGCCGCATAAAAACATCAACAGAAGTTGAAATAAAACATGCGCAATAACGATGTATTAATTATGCGCAGCACAAATATTAGGCAATTTGAAATCATACTGAATATGAGCATATTTCATTGATCAGAATATGACCATTCATAGCTTAGTTATAGGATTTGTAATTATATTGTCGTTTTTGTATATTTTATCGTTTTTCGATAATTTCCGCATTTCCAAACAAGACGAAAATTTGTACTTGGTATAAGTACAGCGAATGTGGAAACTAATGGCTCATGAAGAATACTAGATTGGCCTTTTTTCACTTTTGCGCTGCCTCGAAGCTGTTACTAGTAACTAAGGAATCAGTCGAAGCCGTTTTACCCCTGCGTGCTAATCGCTAATTGATCTTCAATACGCGTGGGGTTCTTGACGGGCATCGGTATTAACCCTATTATATACGCTGACGAGTGAGTGAATAGGGTTTAACGTCGCTTTCAACATTTTTTCAGCTATATCACGACGGGGAAGGGAAGGGAGGTGAGTGGGAGGGGTGTGGTTAACTACTTGTAACCGAGCAGATCTAATGCTGCCATTTTATACTGCTGTCCCACCGAAATATCATTCCGTAGGCAAACATGACACCCCACTCAGTCACATTATACTGACACCGTCCTTGTTCTATCCTCTTAATACTGAGCGTAAGCGAGGAAGCAACAAGTTCCATTTTTCAAGTCTTTGGTATGACCCGGCCAGGGATTGAACCCAGTACCTAGCGCTTACGAATATCAACAGTTTATTTTATTCTACTTACGTTATACTAACTTAAAACCTAAACAGTTTGAGATCAAGTAAGCGTATCATGCTATAATAAATGATCTCGATAATGAAAACTAGGAACGGTGAACGCAACAGTACAATCCACACTGGTGGTTCCCACAGTATACGCCATGGTTCTTTCATAATTTGAGAGCGGTACGTTTGATGATACAAGCATAGTGCAACCGGTTCCTCATGACCCATTAGTTTCCACATTCGCTGTACTTATACCAAGTTCCCTGCAAATTTTTGTCTTGTTTGGAAATTCGGCAATTATCGAAAAACGATAAAATATACAAAACGACAATATAATTCCAAATCCTATAACTAGGCTATGAATGATCATATTCTGATCAATGAAATATGCTCATATTCAGTATGATTTCAAATTGCCTAATATTTGTGTTGCGCATAATTAGTGCATCGTTATTGCGCATGTTTTATTTCAACTTCTGTTGATGTTTTTATGCGGCAAATAGCAACCAGCGAATTGGCCGGCGGAATCGTAGATTGAACATCTAAGGGACAGGCCGTGATATTGGCTGCAGGCTAGGATATCTTATGGTGATTTATAAGTAGATGTATTTATATCTAATTGATGTGATAACTCTGAAGTACGATTGTAAATGATAACAGTAATTGTTGAAAATTGGAATAGGCCTTTACTAAATCATTATGGCAGTGAGCTGAAATATGTTCAGGTACGTGATCTTATTGTTTGATTCGACACATCTGTGACATGCGAGTGGTTTTCACTGCTGTCATAGTTTCGCTTCCGAACTCAGTTGCAGTTTTGATTAACCAGTATTACTCGCGCGCACATCGATTGCGCAGCTTCCTTTGGGCATATCCGGTTTACATGTACACTTTATTTAAAGTGAACGTAAAGGCTGAGGCAACATGCACTCTGTGGGAAAGAACTACAATGAAAGTATCAAACAGCAGCAACAAATATTTTTGGGGATTTTTTTGCACCGAGTAGGAACGAAATTATCTCTGTTGTTTTATTGTTCCCCGGCAGCAGCCATGTTGGCTATCTCACCTCAGAGCAGTGACGTCGTATCACCTTGGGAGCTCTCCACTTTGTGGAGTTAGAAAGCGCAGTAAGCATGTAAACATGTTATCGAAGACCCAGATTTCGACACTTCGTATAATATGCCTATCTCGCAGTGTCTCTGTCCCGCCAAACGGTAATAAAATTATTTTTACCTCACTTAAAAGTTTAGAACTTCCACACTCTGACGTTTCTGAATCGATGTTGTTGATCTCGGTGTCTTTGATCTACGATGCGACAATTCTGTTGGGATTGCATCTTCTTTAAAGTTTAATTTCCTTCGCCTCCTGGCTCTCCTGCTGGGCGTCAACATCAGCCTTCCGTAGAGGTCAGGTTGGAAACATTCGGCTTTAAAATAGACCGAAAACAGCACAGATTTCTCGGTTGGAGTACAGTCTAGTCTGCCGATGTTGTGCAGCCACTGTTTGAGTCCCGGCTTCCCTAACGGGAATCTGTGTAATGATAACTTATCCGACTGTAGCGGTAGCAGAGGAGAACCCGAGACGGATGTATTTTGCTTGCCACCACTGCGCCCTGACAAGTTTCAGCTCGGTAAACACTTGCTGGAGACACGCAACACAGTCAAAACACGCTTGAAACAACTGAGCCCCCCACCTCCGCCATTACAATTCGTGTTACAGTAAAGCCACAACAAAGTGATACTACGTCACAGGAAAATATCACGTGCTACAAGGAAGCGTTTTCATTGGCGCAAGGCAACTAAATAGACGAAGATGGCGGACTCCAGTCGATTGTTGCACCAGTCAATTATTCCGGAGTTTGGAATTATTTTTTCGGAAGAGAAAAAATCACAAAAAATATTTGTTGCTGCCAACTGATACTTTTAATATAGTTCTTCAACATCGCGTGTATGTTGTCACAGCCTTTACGTTCACTTTAAGTTTGTTCGTGTACTTTATATTTACGTTAAATTTAACGTCTTAACTTCCTATCGTTATTTATGTTAAATTTTTTTTTATAAAAATAAAAAAAAAAAAACTTTATATATAGGCCCTATTTATTTCGTTTTATATATATTTACAAAGGTTTTAACTATATATTTGTGTTTGACAATATTTTCACAAACGGCGACTTTATATTTTGGTTTTAACTCTATATATTTGTCGTTGACAATATTGTCACAAACGGCGCCTCATAAATGACATACAAATATGACGAGGAATAACCGCCAACGTTTATGTGAATTTTCAAAATGGTAAATTTGGGTTTTTTTATTTTCGGGGAAATTTCTTCCAGAAAATTAGGAAAAGATCCTTTGGGAACGGGGCCAATTATCGGCACCTGGAACAATGGTAGATTATGCCCTGGGCTCATGAGGATGCCTCGTCCAGGGTGCTTTGCGACGTTTGGAAAAGTCCGCCATCTTTTACATGTACAAACTTGAGATTGCAAAGGCATAAAGGCGTGAAGAAATACGTCAATATAGTGAATCTGATCCCATCCACATCAATAAATTTGGGATATTTCACCATGCTAATGTGGTTCACTAATTTTTCTGCATGTTTTGTTTTGAGAAAAAAATATTTTCCTTTCATTTGGGTGCCTATTTACCGGTATACCTGTCATGCCGGTAGCAAAACCTTCCAGGATATGTCCCTGATTCACTCTCCAATACAAGATCATGAAGACGGATCAACAGCTCACTGATCTTACAAACACGATCTCAAGAACATTAATAGTACCGGTACTCAGTTATATATGTTTGAATGTGCAAATAATTATAATATAACTTAGGTGGTACATGTAAGTACTAGAAATTTATTGTCTCTGATTCTTTATGACTATTTAACTTACATAATTGGCTTGAAACTGTACTGAGTTATAGACAGAAACTGCTTGATCTAAACATGTAGGAACAGTGTATTAGTCCATACATGTACAGCCCTGGTCACAAATCATCATTTATGCATACTTGTAGTTGTACTTCAGTCCTTGCATTTTGACAGACTCAACCCAGGCCTTAGGATAGTCCCTGTGAGAAAGCTTACTAGTCGGTAAATGTCAATACATTGATATGCTGTTTATTGCAGGCCTCATTTGAAAATGAGAGATGCTATAAACTGTACCTCCTGGAGAATTTTTCACATGTTGAACATGAAAATCTAGACGGCCAAATTGCTGTTTTTCTCCACTTTTTTCGAACAGTTCAGATTGGAGTTCAGATTGATGCAAGGAGTATCTCAGTGATAGTAAATCAGCCAAGTCAGGGAGTCAAAATTCACCTCTGGCTAACATTATGGACAGAGAGAGTGAATAAGGCAGTATAAATTTTGATAACTGAGGGATTTCTAGCACTCCCAAAACAGGCCTCGAAATTTCAAAAATTTACGTAACCCAAAAATAGTTCTGGGTCACGATGTTCACGTAACCTATTGTTCGGTTACGTAGGACTAGGTTGCGTAACCCATTGGTTACGTAAACAGGTTAGCCAAATTTTTTTCTGAAAATATGTATTATATATTATTATATATATATTATTACAATAAAATACAAAATTGTTTTGAGAGTCCTTGAAACAGCAGCTGACGGCAATATTCTCAAACTGCGATGTAACATGTGCAACTTATTCATCAGAAATTCAGCAAGAAGCACCCAGGCATGGAATAAAAGGCACGGTGTTGAAAAAAATAAAATGTGAAATGTGTCGAAAATAAAACAAAAGCAGACGAAACTTTTCTAAGGTCATCGTGAAATGACCACTTCTGGAATGTTTTTATGTTCACAAGAGTCAATTTTCGCTTTTGAGCCGTTTTGCATATCGAATCTGCAGTCCGGAGGATCAGGAGATGAGAAATTACTGCATTCACACTGATTTCCATCCACTTCCGTGTGCGTGCTGTCCCGCGCTGTAGAATTGACCCGCATTTGATTGGATGAATTCAGGCTTTGTATGTTGGGAGTTGTGTCCCCTTGATATCGCATGCTTCCGTTTTTTTGCGCCATCAGAATGTCAGTTTTTTTCGTTTCGAACCTCCGTGTTTTTATTTCTTTCTGATGCAAAATCACACGTTCATCATACTAATTCCATAATAAAAACGTGTATAAACTCCGAAGCATGATTCGAAGATACCATAGAGGAGAAATATAGACCGGTAAGGCAACGATTGATGACTGTCACTGGGCCGGTCGCCCTGACATTTTCAATGGCACTCGTCATACCGTAGCGCAAGTCGATTTTTTACGTAACCGATTATTCGTTCTGCAGAATTTACAACCACGTAACCGACACGTAACCGATCGTTTCGGTTACGCCAAATTTCGAGGGCTGCCAAAAGTAGAGCTGTGATGATGGAATGCCTTGTTTTTCGTCAAAATTCACGGGAATCCAAATAGATTCTCGCAATCCAGCTCTATGGGAATCCACAGGAATCCAATGCTATCATTTCTATACAGATTGGTAATATTTTACGAGAATGTGTCAAATATTTTGCGGGAGTGCTGACGGGAATCGGATTCCCGGATTCCCATACTCCATGTAAGAACTCCATGTCCATACTCCATGTAAGAATCATGAGACCGTGCATACAATAGCCAAGTCTAGGGACAACAGTGTGTCTAGACTTTAGCCTTTTCAGCTGCACAAAGACTTGAACATTGTAGAAGAGCCTTCTACATGAAGTATCTACCAAATTTAATCAAGGCCACCAAGACCATTGTCTTGGATGCCCTACCTCTTGGCCTTGATGCCCGCTGCTAATTTTCAAGTAATATTATGCCAGCTAGGCCTCAGTGCCCTTAATTCCACGAAATTGACCTTGCCCTGAAGTTTCCCAGATTTAAGGCCTGCTAGTATACTCAAAGCAGCTTTCCATTGGCCAATCCAGTATTCGCATCACACTTTTTGGGGAAACCCAACATACGTGATAACATGTGGAGTTCACAAACTGCCAGCATTGTGTTCCTGCATTATCAGAACACACCAGCCTATCCAGGTCATGGAATGGTAGAAAATGATTTATTACTAGAAAATTCCTGGTGGCAGAATCTAGTAGGCTTACACCGGCCACTACGAGGACACTTGTAGGCGACAATACATGTTAGTGTACATGGTGTAAGGCCTGACCTTTCCACATTCGCAGTCTCGCGTGTTTGTAAAATTTGCAAAAGCGTTTAATCACAATCCTAAACTTGTCTTTGTGTGAGTGATATCACTCTCCCATAAACACCATGTACTTCATCTTGTGGGATGGGAAACAAAAGATAGCAAACTGAAAAACTGTTGTCGGTCACCTTTAAAAACAAGAGACTGAACATGTCTGGTCAATACATACATGCTTGAACAATGGTTATACCTGGACAACATGTGTATTTACACAGCAGATCTGATAGATAAGCATGCTCTAGGCTAAATATAAACCACAATATCGAAAAAAAAAAGCTTCAAAATAGTATGTTGATGTTAATCTATTTCAGTGCATATTACATGTAGTATTGCTTGGTACATTAAGTTATGTTTACGAGTTGTTTTTTCCTGAATGAATGAAATCACAATACAGTGATATAGGTCATGGATGAAATATAAAACAGGGCTCGTTTTTCGACGGGAATCCGGGAATCCGATTCTCTTATTATTCCCGTAAATTCGCCATACGCGAATCCAAGTGGATTCCCATAACATCAAGTCAAATTAAAAATAATTGTATACTTTTAATCCTCTTCAAAATGACACAAACTTGATTATCTTCGACGATCAGCGAAACAGGAAGTCCAAAACTCGCTCCAAGCGCACTATCCACCAAATTATCGGACTACTTGCGTATACGGCAACGGAATTAAGCCTGCCATAAAGTAATGCGCTGAAGGGAGACAATTCTTCCGTAACTGCAGTACCGGTTAACAAAGAATATTGGCAGTTCTTTGAAAATTACTGATGTTCATATCAATCAAAATAATCATAAGATCTCTTCCCATGTGTAGATATGAATTCGTTTGCCTTTTATTGCGTTTACGTTGAAGTAATTACAATTTATGTGAAATTTCCACGTACATTTTCCGGACTCCATGCTGGTTCTAAATTTTAACGATCACGTATAAAGTCTCTCTGTTCGTCTTCAATAATTCTGAAAGTCACGATGAGCGCGGAGAAGGACTCACTTTCTGAGAAAGGAAAGCCTATTTCAGTTTATTGATTTGAACTTAAGAATTTGTTCTTTTTGTCATAATTGGAGCTGAAAGTTAGAAGTTTACTATATATTGTTCAAGCATTTTGTTGACATTTCTTCGGGTTGTCAAATTGAAATAAAAGAAAACTCAGAGTATTGATATAATTCAACATGTTTATTAGCTCACTCACATTATTGGCATTCTTGTAATCCATGACGATAAAATTGGATTCCCGTGGATTCCCGTGTGACTAAATTACGGGAATCCATTTGGATTCTGGTTAAATTTGACGAAAAACGAGCCCTGTAAAACATGTCAATATTGAAGCTGAAGGTCAGAGTTCCAATCAAGACAGTGAAGGTTGGGGGGGAAGGTGGGTGTGCGGCTTGCAGTTGCATTATTATGGACGATCAAATAATGACAAATATTAAATCTGGTGAAATGTGCAGGCATATGTGCCCGATGACACTGCCTATGTCTTCCCAAGAAAATTGTACTGTTAGTTTTGATTTTGTCATTTGTACATACTAAATAAATTAAATTAACTAAATATTAATAAATACAAAAGGCTTTGTTTATGTGTACAAGTGTATGTTTATGTACATTGTAATTTATGTATTTGCTGAGTTACAGGTACATCAGTATCAGATTAATTACAACAGGCCTGGAGGCTGGGATTACATTCAATATGGAGTAATTAGTCACTTTGAACTTTATATTAATTACATGTACTGGAATCATAATTAATACTCTGTATTTGCTCTTTCATCCAGGGTGTTAGTCAGGATATAAAATCTTCCTGTCCAAATTGATGTCACATTTTGCTATAATAGGACAGGCTATCCCCTGTTTTTGCTATCTCACCCATGTTAAATTTTCCAAATTTGGCCTATCCTATAATTTGAAATTGCCTGTCTAATGGAAAGGTGCAATCTAATTAAAATTAAATCCTATACTGTCGCTTGTAGGATCTAACAGGCTTGCAGTACATTGTAACTAGCGTGTTAACCCTTTCACCGATTAAACCCGGTGTACAGGGTCAGGGATAGTGCGTACCCATACGACCATACCCGGTAGACCGGGTTAGCTTTAAACCTGTTGGCCATCACGATGGGTACAGCACTTTTATTTTTTTGCATTCGTTTTAACGGAAACCTATCAAACACTGTATACTTCTGGAAAGTCAAAACCTTGATCAATTTGATTTTCGAAATTGTTTGTTTGTTCCGCAAAAGAAATAAAGCAAAATTAGATGTTGAACGAAAAAAATCGGAGCAAAAAGTGCGTTTTTTTTCCACATACCGTGTGACGGGCCTCTCGGCAGCAAGCCGCAGAAATGAAAAAAATCATCGAAAACCTCATCCTAACTCCTGTATTTTTGATTTTACACGGCTGGTAAAGCGTGGTGAATATTCCCCAGACGAATAAAACTGCCAACGACGACCGGCAAAGTTTATTTCCATATTTTTACGAGTCTTGATCCACAAAGTTTGACAACCAACATTTCTATTTCGCCCAAGATGGTTGCCGCCGGCGGACGATGAGCCAATCGGTATGCGTAATTTCGCCCACGTGACCTCCATCCGCCAACAGATAAGAGGCGCGTAGACAGTGGCTGGAAAAATGGAATTACATCATTTTCAATCCAATCGTATCCTCCGTTTTATTTTCTCCTCTTTTTTCATCCATGTTTTCACATCCACCCTACAGCACTCGAAATAACGCTTGTCTACTTGTCGATGACAAGTGATTTTCGCAAGTGACAAGTAAAAAGAAAAGTGACTCGTCGCCTGCGACAACAAAGCCATAAAGTGCTGTCTTTATTTGTAACAGATATATACTTCGCCTAACAAAACAACGTGTGTAGCATAGTTTCCGCAGGCCCGGAAGTTGATAAGTTTACGTGATTCCATGGCCCATACGACCGATGTCGTTGCTGTCACTGTCTTCATGAAAACCGCTCTCCAGTGCGCGAAGATAGAATATAACCTCATGGTAGGCGCGATTTCATTAGCCTAATTACTCCATCCAGCCAATCAGCGTAGCTGATAGAATCTGGATGCAGCCTAGCAATAACACGTTTGGTCATGGTGGTTCGATCATTTTGGTTGAATAGAGCGTCAGTGACAACTATTCTTCGACAGTAATATGGATCGTTTTCTGAAACGTCGGAATGAAACCCCAGTCACAAGAAGGCAGAACAATCAAGAATTTCTTGCCAAAAATTATCCGTCGAAAGAGTGACTCGCATGATATTGAAAACATTCTTGCCCTTGTAAAAATACTGGTTCTACTGTCTGTCACAGATAATATATCCGAGACGTTTTCGGCGATATTTCGGAGACAATTGATCGGGGGATATTGAAACTTCACACAGGAGATCAACTAAAAAGTACTAATTTTATTCCAAGGTATCAAGAAAATCCTTCCAGTAGTTCTCAACAAATCGCGAAAACAGCAATTGGAGAGTTGTAGGTTATTTTTTGACGTCATATACATGTATGACACCAAGTCTGCATGTTATATAACATTGACAGATCAATGTCATCGTAGCCCCAAAATAACATGGTAGGTATTGGTGATTTTCGTCAATTCCCAACAGATTTTAACGACATATGGGGGGAAAAATTATTATTTTTTAGTTTATATACTGTGTGAAGTTTCAAAGCTGTACGATAAATTTTCTCCGAAATTTTGCTGAAAACATCTCGGAATATATTATCTGGGACAGACAGTAGTGTTTTCAACAGCTTTTGTTGAGCGAGGTTTCAGTCTTATGAAGCGTGTGAAGAATGACTTTCGAGCTACAAAAATTGAAGACTCTCTGAATGACCTTATGTCATTGTCACTGTCTGATTACCCTGTTACTACCTTTGATCCTATCCCAGCCATCAAATTGTGGTGGTTAGACTGCAACAAACCCAGAAGGTCTGAATCTAACTTGTTGTTTTATTCATGAAAAATTACAACACAGTTGAGTATATAAGGAACAGTCAAAACTTGGTAATATTTTGAGACAACTACTGACAGCCAGGTGACAAGTAAAAAAAATAGTCACTTATCACCTGGGACAAGTAATTTTTTACAAACATTTCAACCCCTGCCCTAAGATGACAGGATTGATTTTCAGGCTGTTCCATCGAATGTTTGTCTATTTTTTCGACTTCAATTGTTTTTTAATCAAAACCTCTTTTGTAGGATCACGCAATAACTACTTCACATAGACCAATGAAATTGTTCACATCTCTTTATACTATACACGCGTAGATCATGTCTGGGTTGGATAATGGCAGACTGTTGTATTAACTTTTCCTGTTATACACGCGTAGATCATGTCTGGGTTGGAAAATGGCAGACTGTTGTATTAACTTTACCTGTTATACACGCGTAGATCATGTCTGGGTTGGATAATGGCAGACTGTTGTATTAACTTTACCTGTTATACACGCGTAGATCATGTCTGGGTTGGATAATGGCAGACTGTTGTATTAACTTTACCTGTTATACACGCGTAGATCATGTCTGGGTTGGATAATGGCAGACTGTTGTATTAACTTTACCTGTTATACACGCGTAGATCATGTCTGGGTTGGATAATGGCAGACTGTTGTATTAACTTTACCTGTTATACACGCGTAGATCATGTCTGGGTTGGATAATGGCAGACTGTTGTATTAACTTTACCTATTATACACGCGTAGATCATGTCTGGGTTGGATAATGGCAGACTGTTGTATTAACTTTCCTGTTATACACGTGTAGATCATGTCTGGGTTGGATAATGGCAGACTGTTGTATTAACTTTTCCTGTTATACACGTGTAAAGATCATGTCTGGTTGGATAATGGCAGACTGTTGTATTAACTTTACCTGTTATACACGCGTAGATCATGTCTGGGTTGGATAATGGCAGACTGTTGTATTAACTTTTCCTGTTATACACGCGTAGATCATGTCTGGGTTGGATAATGGCAGACTGTTGTATTAACTTTTCCTGTTATACACGCGTAGATCATGTCTGGGTTGGATAATGGCAGACTGTTGTATTAACTTTACCTGTTATACACCAGTAGATCATGTCTGGGTTGGATAATGGCAGACTGTTGTATTAACTTTTCCTGTTATACACGCGTAGATCATGTCTGGGTTGGATAATGGCAGACTGTTGTATTAACTTTACCTGTTATACACGCGTAGATCATGTCTGGGTTGGATAATGGCAGACTGTTGTATTAACTTTTCCTGTTATACACGTGTAGATCATGTCTGGGTTGGATAATGGCAGACTGTTGTATTAACTTTTCCTGTTATACACGTGTAGATCATGTCTGGGTTGGATAATGGCAGACTGTTGTATTAACTTTCCTGTTATACACGTGTAGATCATGTCTGGGTTGGATAATGGCAGACTGTTGTATTAACTTTTCCTGTTATACACGTGTAGATCATGTCTGGGTTGGATAATGGCAGACTGTTGTATTAACTTTACCTGTTATACACGCGTAGATCATGTCTGGGTTGGATAATGACAGACTGTTGTATTAACTTTACCTGTTATACACGTGTAGATCATGTCTGGGTTGGATAATGACAGACTGTTGTATTAACTTTACCTGTTATACACGTGTAGATCATGTCTGGGTTGGATAATGGCAGACTGTTGTATTAACTTTACCTGTTATACACGTGTAGATCATGTCTGGGTTGGATAATGGCAGACTGTTGTATTAACTTTACAGCCCTCCAATTAAGGATGGTTTGTGGTAACCTGTAAACAGGTTACCACAAAACAAGAAGTGGTAACCCGGTTCAGAAAAACAGGTTACCGTGCATGCTTTTGGGTTGTTGTCAAAGAGATAAATGATATTCGCTTGGCCGTGTTAACTCAGATGTAATATTCTTGTACGACACTCCAATCATGTTAAATCATTCAATTTTGTACAGTCTGAAGTCGAGATATTGCTTTTAGTACATGTAAAACTGATTGCTTGTATGTACAGGTGCAGGTATTATTTGCTAGTCTACATGTACTTCATAGATATTGCAAATAGTACGAAATGAATTTTGTGCTCTTACATGTAATTAATTATTAAATATCATCTAAAATGTCAGTTTATGTTTTTCAGTAGAAGCATCTGAATGGATACTGACTGTCATGAAATATTTAAAATTTGGCAATTTTTACAAAATTAATGTGATTGTGAGGATGTCATTGTCAGTGTCGCTGTTGTACGGTTTTCTCAATTTTTGGCTGACTTGAACACATAATTGACAGCAATGATAATACATTATTAAATGAAGCAATTTTGATAAAATTCAGTGAATAGTCAGTTGTAATTGATATTTTGAACTGTTTTGGTTTCAGCTTTGTTGAAACAGTAAAACTGAAGTTACCTGTGTACTGATGAAATAAAATTATATATTAAACTACATACAACTTGAGTACTGTCCTTCATTTCATTAAATATGCTGTATTGATATGATTTCAATATTGTGTTCGTGCATTTTTTTTCAAACAGTTGTCTCGCCGTCGGGGTTTGAGTGGTGGTTGTTGTTGTTGTTTTGTTACTTTCACTTTGACTGTCATCTTTGCCGGTGAGATTGGTTTTAGCCCAGGCTTGAAGAGATCCAGGTTTTACGTGTCTGGAAACATTGCTTTTATGTACATAATCAACGCCATCGGCGTATGATATAATTCGAGCCAGCGAATTTCCGTGAAGTGTTGCTTGTGAACGAATGTCCGCAAAATGCCGACTGCAAATTTTGCAACTCCACTTACTTAGTGATATTGTCTTCACTGTGAACTTTGTAAAGGAAGAAGAGATGAAACTGTCATTTCAGAAATGTTCTCAGTTTCTCTGGATTTCGTTGACATTTCTAACAAAGTATTGAACAAACACAGCAGATGCCAACTGTCAAACGTACGATGCACGTTGATGCGCGCACACTGCACACCAGACCGATTTGTTTCAGTAAACCCCGACTGACCTACTTATCGTAGGGAACCAGGCTTTGCTGCGGCAGTATCAAACGAAACGGGGTTTCCGACCTGGGGAATTTCCATGCCTTCGGGGCGACAGTAACTTGTAAAACTGCGTGTACGATGAATAGCCTGTTTATTTGATTCGATCTTTCAACGAAAACAAACCGGTCAGTCGAGGATACAGAAATCAGATTGAAGTGTTACAGTTATGAAGAAATAACAAGCAAACAATAAAGGCCAATTTGGCCTGTGTGACAACAGACAGTATTTTTATTTTATCCACAGACGATCACAGCTTAACATCGCGAACGGACAAACGGTCGCCGGAAAATCAAACTCGGTAACCTCCTGGTAACCTGAACGAGCGTTCGCCACTTACTTGGAGGGCTGACTTTACCTGTTATACACGTGTAGATCATGTCTGGGTTGGATAATGGCAGACTGTTGTATTAACTTTACCTGTTATACACGTGTAGATCATGTCTGGGTTGGATAATGGCAGACTGTTGTATTAACTTTACCTGTTATACACGTGTAGATCATGTCTGGGTTGGATAATGGCAGACTGTTGTATTAACTTTTCCTGTTATACACGTGTAGATCATGTCTGGGTTGGATAATGGCAGACTGTTGTATTAACTTTTCCTGTTATACACGTGTAGATCATGTCTGGGTTGGATAATGGCAGACTGTTGTATTAACTTTTCCTGTTATACACGTGTAGATCATGTCTGGGTTGGATAATGACAGGCTGTTGTATTAACTTTTCCTGTTATACACGTGTAGATCATGTCTGGGTTGGATAATGACAGACTGTGTATTAACTTTTCCTGTTATACACGTGTAACGCAGATCATGTCTGGGTTGGATAATGGCAGACTGTTGTGATAACTTTTCCTGTTATACACGTGTAGATCATGTCTGGGTTGGATAATGGCAGACTGTTGTATTAACTTTTTCCTGTTATGCAGTGTAAGATCATGTCTGGAGTTTGGATAATGGCAATTTGTTGTATTAACTTTACCTGTTATACACGTGTAGATCATGTCTGGGTTGGATAATGACAGACTGTTGTATTAACTTTTCCTGTTATACACGTGTAGATCATGTCTGGGTTGGATAATGACAGACTGTTGTATTAACTTTTCCTGTTATACACGTGTAGATCATGTCTGGGTTGGATAATGGCAGACTGTTGTATTAACTTTTCCTGTTATACACGTGTAGATCATGTCTGGGTTGGATAATGGCAGACTGTTGTATTAACTTTTCCTGTTATACACGTGTAGATCATGTCTGGGTTGGATAATGGCAGACTGTTGTATTAACTTTTCCTGTTATACACGTGTAGATCATGTCTGGGTTGGATAATGGCAGACTGTTGTATTAACTTTTCCTGTTATACACGTGTAGATCATGTCTGGGTTGGATAATGGCAGACTGTTGTATTAACTTTTCCTGTTTTTGGACTACATGTACTACTTCTTCCAATTATTGAGATGGCAAAACTTAAGTCAGGCATCCGTGGAGAGAAATTCTGGTACCGGTAACATTCTACAAACTTCACCAGCTATTCAGTTCTTGGGATAAATAACATATCCATGCCACAATATTCAGCCTCAGTTTCTGCTTCTAAAAATTCTGTTCGAAAATTTAGAAGAATAGGTAACATTTTTAGCATTGAGCATTGCTGTCACCATTCAGGTTTCCTTTGACAGAAATAGTCATCACTATATTTCGCCCTGCAGGAGTACACGTAGGCCTATACAATTTCCTTATTCCTATTTCCCTGAAGAACATGTCATTTACTTCGCTATCTCGCATGTAGGAACAGTTGTGTTCTTGCAGTATTAGCATATTACCCCTCAGTCCATCGTGCTGCTGGGTCTTGTAATTGGCATGTACGTCTGGTCGTAGGGTCATCTGTCTGGCAACAATTTCTGGTCCGGTCCCTGTGGGTTACTATTTGATGGACAAATCTGGATCTTACTTGGAAGATTCAAGATGCTTAGTACCTTGTCAAAGTGCATTGTCAGGTATATTTTACTTGTTTTGATGATTTCCACAGAGTTATTGCCCTTTATCCTGTCCTACAACAATTGCTTTTTCAGGCCATATTTTGGTTACTATTTGATAGACAACTTTGAGACTGACTTGGAAGATACTTCGTACTTAATTTGCAAATGTGCCCTAGTTTTTTTAGGCATATCGATGATCTTCGACAGAGTTATGGCCCTTTATCCAGTCCATCAGGAATTTCTTGTCAGACATGTATTCTGGTTACTATTTGATGGACAACTTTGGAACTTGAAATTGAATGTACATTTCACATGCTTAGTATATTGCCGATCATGTGCATTGTACAGTTCTTTCCTCGTCGTAATTATTTGTACAACCTTCATTGCACTTTGCCTATTTATGTCCACCAATATATATTGCATTCTAATTCAGGTTAGTATACTTCTTGACCAACTATGAAACTTAATCGCTTCGTACATGTACCTTAGTCAGGGCCGTATGTAGCGCCAATTTAGTTCCGTAAAACGTTTGGGCGCCCAAACTCCCAAGGCGCCCAAACTCAACGTTGAAAATATAAAAATGATTGAAAGTTTGGCAAACCTATCTAGTTCGATTCTATAAAAGAGCACATAAATTTGTAATCTTCGGCGGATATTTTATGATGGACTAAGAAAACACCCGATGTTATCCCGATTCAACTGCCCCGGGTATTTTATGCCTTAGCGCACTGCTATCCCGCGTGTAAGTGTTACATTTCCCAGGCGACTTCACAGTCTGCCGTAGTCCCTCACAACATGTGGAAAAAAAAGTTTGACAGGTGAAATTTTACGACTGAAAAGATGAAACGTGCTGGAGGGCGACCCTCAACAACTTGTAAATCCCATAATAAGACGGCGAAAACATATACGTCGAAGGACAGGCTATGCAGTGACCATGCAGCTGTGAAAACGGCCGTGAATTCCGCAAGATCTATTGCCTCCTATTTTTCACCAAAGCCAAAGGTTGATGAACAACAACAACCACATAACATAACAGAACTCACTCATTTTTTTTCCATATTTTATTTTATTCTCTTGAGTCACACTGTAACACAAAAAGTTCAAAATAATAAGTAAAAGATATTTTCCAACACCCTTAGTTCTGTCAGTTTTTACACTCTAAAAATGCTTCATTTTGCCTTAAAACTCCTAAAATGGCTTCTCGGGCTGGGGCGCTGTCGGGGGGCTAAGAGCGCCCCCCGAACCCCCAGCTCTGGAGTTTGGGATCAGAACCTGACTTTCATTTCTAGAAACTGCCCTGTTAATGT
>JAVTVY010045889.1:0-21497 GCA_036873755.1 Hanleya hanleyi
CAAATGATCACAATTTCCTCTATCCACATATATTTTCGCAAAATTTATACCATCGCCGCTCCCGGCAAAATCGCTTAAGCTACCTTATGCCCACAATAATTTTCGGCCTGCCACCACTGGGCTGACCCGCATGCCCCACTCCTCCAGGTCGTATAGTCCGAAATTGGTCAGCTCGAGGTACAAATGGAACGACCATTTTGGTGAATCGGCTATCGGTCTATTGAGTGGATATGTATATTGAAGACTCAGATAAAACAATGAACTAATAATGCCGACCCAATTAAAAATAGTATACAAAAAAAGTTGGACATAAAACACAGCCAATACATAACACAATCATGACATTGCAGTTAAACACGACAATACATGTACATCACTTTATTACCACCCATGATATACGCTTTCTTGATTCAGCACAAATTATGGCCCAGTGCGAGAGAAATCGCCAGCAGTAAAGGCAAGCGCCCTAAACCACTAGACCACCTCAGCTTCCTCAAAAGAGAAAGTTCGGAGATCGAAGTTTAGATTACGCACATTTACTACTCCTCTAATTGACTGAATATTGACACAGCTCTTAAAGCCGACATTATTTGGTTTATCGGTAATCTTTATACAGGTACATTGTGTCCCTATTGAACTTACGGTAATCGTTATAGAGGTATATGTCTTCATATGATGTCCCACTTTTGGTCTATATATTATCTTTACACAGGTACTTGAACTTACATCCATCTCGATAGAGGTATGGATATGCATATCTTTGTTCCCGTATATGATGTCTCACTTGAACTTACAGGCATATTTATAGAGACAATAGATTTACATATGATATTCCAATTATGGTTTATCGGTAAGCTTTATACAGGTTTATGATGTCCCACTTGAACTTAGTCATATTTAGGGATATATAGGTCTACACGTATCTGATTTTTGGTCTATCGGTAATCTCTATAGTAGTATATGGATTCCCACTTGAACATAGTCATCTTAAGGGAGTAGAGGACGTTCATTTCCCTGCTCTTATGGGGCTACAACATGGTGATTTGTCGGATTTTTCAAAACAAGCTGAATTTCCTAACAAAAGTACGCAGACATCTCAAAATGGAATAAAAATCAACAAAAGACACAACAGAACCATTTATGCGTTCTACTGGTGGGTCGATAGTGTGATGGGACGGACCAAAAAATTAGCATTTTAAATCCAACGGTTGGAGGGTGCAAAGTGCTCCATAGGTTAAAAATTATTCCTCCGGAATACCCCCAAATTCACTCCTATTCACTTTCAACAAAAAGAAAACTTCTGAATGGCTAATAATTGGAACTGCAATAATATTCTCCACACCCACCCCGATTCCCCACCCCCACCCCCTCCTGGAAATAGGCTGAAAAGGCTCAGTTTATCTGTTATACCGCTAATATTTTCTGAGAAAGTATGGTGTCCCCCTGTTTTTATTACATATTTAACAAGCACTATATGTGTTTAGTATTATATAGCAAAATGGGGAAAATTTGACCTTGGGAAGTTTGATTTATTGAGCATCAAAGAAGAAAAAATCCAAATTTCCCTATGTATTCAGTGTTATGGCTTTTAAGTGGTATACATGCTTTTGGCTATCATATTTTTTTAACGAGTATGGTGACTCCCTATTTTTTTTCCATGGATCATCTTCTCCTAACCTGATGAAAAAATCCTGAAATTTAAAAAAAAATTCAACCTCTAGAAATGAACGTCCTCTACTCCCTTAATAGAGGTATTGGCTTATATGTGGTGTACTGCTTTTGTTATATGGGTAATGTTCATAGAAGGTATATGATGTCCGTCTTGAACGTAAAGTCATCGTTATAGAGGTACAGGCTTACATATGATGTCCATTTTGTGTTCTATTATCGATAGAACACAAAATGAACTTTATACATGTATATGATGTTCCACTTGAAATAGGACCGCACTGCGGTGGTCTAATGGTTAGAGCGTCGGCCTCGTAAGCGGTAGGTACTGGGTTCGATCCCAGGCCGGGTCATACCTAAGACTTGAAAAATGGAACTTGTTGCTCCCTCGCTTACGCTCGGCATTAAGAGGATAGAACAAGGACTGGTTCGCTCGGTGTCAGTATAATGTGACTGAGTGGAGTGTCATGTCTGCCTACGACATGATATTTCAGTGGGACAGCACTATAAAATGGCAGCATTAGATCTGCTCTGTTACAGGTAGGTACCCCTGCCCCTTCCCCTCCCCTCCGTTCCCTTCCCCGTCGTGATATAGCTGAAAAAATGTCGAAAGCGACGTTAAACCCTATTCACTCACTCACTCACTCCACTTGAAATAGCGGTCATTTGATGTAACTATATATGATGTCCCACTTTTGATTTCCGGTAATCATTATTCAGCTATATGATGTCCCACTTGTCTTTACAGAGGTATAGGTCTACATGTGATACGGTATCCCACTTTATGTCTATCGGTAATCTTTATACAGGTATATAAGGTTCCACTTTAACTTAGTCAACTTTATTGAAGTGTAGGTCTAGCTATGATGTCTCAATTTTGGTCAATCAACAATTGCTTATAGTCAAACATATTTCTGGCCTCGGCCATGGCTGGGACAATTTCAGTATCCAGATTATAGACATAGTCTACTCATCTGCCAATGATTCCCCCTTTGGATTTGAGAGAAAAATCCAAGAGCGGGAACTATTCTGGATGCTGGAGTTTGGGTCCGTATGGTTTAAATGATAATGACAAAGGATTCGGCAATGTTACAAACCACCATTCAAATATATCCAATATTACCAGTCCGACCAACGGAGACATCGCAGTCAATAGTGCGTTGATTCACGATCATATCACTTTAAAATATTTAGTGGGTTTAACTAACACACCTAGGAGTATATATTCCTGTATGCTTTACCTCTGAGAGTTTTATATATTGCCAGAGATATACAACGATCTGTGTCTTCAGGAAATATTATACCATCCACAACCACTAAAGTTTGTGAAGAAATAGCGTATTTTCGATTGTATTGTCCAGTGAACATAATCGACACATCCAAAGACCGGCTTTTCTTGAAACTCAACTACTTGAATAAAGGACTGGACATTATTAATTTACCACGAATCTTGAATGATCCAGAGGTACGCTGCCCTGTAACAAACTATTGCATTTCATATAAGTATACTAAATCTATAGCCACCAAAATATTCAGTTACTCTAATGCTGTAAAGGAGGATGCTATAGTTGGGATTGTGGACCATCAAACTTTATCTACACGCCATGCAAGCTTGTTGTGGCTGGTGTCCTTGGTATAGTGAGTGATGAGGACCTAAAAATACTCCTGATGAATGGACCTAAATATAGAGAGTCGAGAAAAATAAACCTGAATGCGGACCAGAAGATGGTCCTGACTGCACTGGAAGAGTATGTTACTGAGTTGTCAAGGTGAGAAGAAGTTGAACCAACAGTACTCGCTGACTGGCTGGACCTCACCAAACAAGGTCGTTGAAACCACAGGCATTTGATAAGGGTCAGTATAAGATGGGTATCTCAGTAATATCCTAATTATCCGTGGTAGTTATGTATCTACATATATAGACCCAACCAACTAAGGTCGCAGACAAGGTACCGCACTGTCCATTACAACCCGAATTTAGATAGAAATTTCCAAGGGAAAAGTCACAGTTCATACTTTGCACATACCTTTTATTCAATAAATGATGTTTGCTGAACATACCTGCTGCATTGATTTTAATTATTTACTGCAACAAAAAGATGTATTTCATGTAACTCGACAAATATGGTTGAAACAATTTTCTTAACGTTAACCGAACATGAGGAGATACACGGCATTTGATAGGCCAATATCGCTGTCCGCATTCCATGGAATTTGTGATGACCGTAGCAACCAGTGCATTGACCAATCAAACGACTCGTACTTGTTACGTTTCGGAAAACGTTGTTAAGAGAATTTCAAACAAGATGGCGAGTGATTTACCTTCACTCCGTGTTAGAAGAATGGGGTATAAAAACATTATGACAATAGTGAGTATATAAAGTTTTATTTGTTACTACACGGTCCGACACAAAGATCAATTGTGGTTCATTTATCAATGAATAACTAACTGTGGGCCAGAGATCATCCAGCCATACTGACTCCATGTTACTATAGTATATGGGGTATATATAACAACAGCATGCGAAGGGCGAGTACACTACACATACATATCATTTTAATCATTACAAAGACAAATTGGTGACTGATGACAACCCATCCATTACTGTTTCAATTTGATCTAACTTAACGTGAGAGTTGTTAAATTGCATTTTGCCGACACGAGTAATCTCCCTTTGACCAACCAGAAGAATAAGGAAACTCGACTGAGAAACATCTTGGAGGATTGAATCTGGAATAAATCATAATAAAACGATAAACGAAACCCGAGAAAGATTCGGCTTATTTAATACAGGAAGTAGTTGGAAAGGTCACGATATAAGTACAAAAATATACCATGATGTTTTACCTCACCCTACCCAGTAACAGTTCGCTGGATGTGTTTCCTGACAACACCGTGGTCAAGTACGTCACCCAGTTACCGCAACCGTTGCATTTACCTGGACGCTGGGAATGTGGCCTCGTGGATATCCAATACCCTTACTCGTGGTACAACGTGCGAGCCAATGAAGTGTGGTACGAGGTGACCTACGAAGGCAAAAACACCCGACTCACCCTGTCCGAAGGCCAATACGATACCCCCAAAGAGTTCATGGGTGGGCTGTCAAGACTGTTGCATTATAAGGCTCTACGGGAGGTGACGAATACTTCAAAACCCATCAAAGCCTATCCCTTCAAGAATCACGTGGATTTCGATTACAACGCACACAACGACAAGGCAGAGCTTATCGTCACCGCCATCGCGAGTGTCGTACTGAGTCCTATCATACAGCAAATGCTGGGTTTCGATCTAAAGACGTTCGCTGGTCCCACCGAACACCATGGCGAGATGCCGATGGATATGAAGTCGGGTATGTACGGACTCTACGTCTACTCGGACGTGGTGGACAACCACATCGTGTGCGATATCAACACACCTCTGTTACGGGTGGTCCCCTTTAAAAAGACGTATGGAGGTCAAGTCACCCACAGTTTCACCCACATGCTCTACTTGCCCGTACGACAAACTGACATCAACACGATCACGGTGGATATAAGAGATGACACGGGACGACCGGTGGCATTCGAACGAGGAAAAGTGGTGCTGACACTTCATTTTCGACAAGCACGTGCTCCCCACTTTGTATAATGAAAGTACCTTACGAGTGCAATGCACGCAGCTATATGGACTATTATGCCCAACAGGCCGGGGGTGGCTTTCCGGTCTTTAGCGGTGCACGCATGCAACGAGGACATGGACTGGGGAACATACTTGGCAGCATCGTCAAAACGTTCCTGCCCTTGGTGACGCGTGGGGTGAAAGCAATCGGCAAACAAGCGGTACGCAGTGGACTGCAAGTGGCCGGTGATGTCTTGGGGGGTACGGCACCCAAAGAATCCTTGAAACGGTGGGCCAAAGAAGCGGGAGGCGTCTTGGTGGCCAAAGCACAACGCACCGTAGGGAATAAAAGAGCTGCCCCACCGAGACCATGCACCAGTCGACGACCGACCCAGCGACGACGCACATCGAAGAAGACAAAGGATATATTTTCTTAAAACATGTCCTTGATCCACGCCGAGTCCTGCCACTTCACCAACAGTGAATTTGATTTGTGGACCGTGCCGCCCACACAGACCAGTGTCGAACAAGGATTATGGGTGGAGCATCTCCCGCTCTCCAGCATCAACGAAACCGGGCCCATCGAGTTCACCATCAGTAATGCGGATACGGCCTATGTGGATTTAGCCCATACATACTTGTATGTGAAAGCCAAGGTGGTCAGTGGGGATGGCACCAGAATCGTCCAAGCTGCAACGGTGGGCCCGACGAATCTCTGGCTGCACTCGATGTTTCAACAGGTGGATATTTTTCTCAGCGACAAACGCATCAGTGACTCCACCAACACGTACCCCTATCGAGCCTACATCGAGACACTGTTGTCGTATGGCCGAGAGGCTAAAAAATCTCAGCTGACAACCGCTTTATTCTACAAGGACACGCCCGAGCACATGGACACGGTGGACAATGGGGGATATAACAAACGGAAGGCTTTCACTGCGAACAGTGCCTCGGTGGATATGATGGGTCGACTGCACGCAGACATGTTCATGCAAGACCGGTACCTCTTGAACAAGATCCCCATCAAAATCCGACTGATACGGGCGCCTCCGACCTTCGCCTTGATGGCCACTAACGTAGAGGGGCATGCAGCGGACTATAAGATTGTCATCCAAGACGCAGTCCTGTATGTCCGAAAAGTGAAACCGAATCCAGCCGTTCAATTGGGACATATGAAAGCCTTGGAAACAAAACCAGCCCAGTACCCTATCCGACGTGTACAAACCAAAGTGTTCTCTGTGCCTGCTGGAAATATGGGCGCCAACAAAGAAAACCTGTTCCTGGGGGAACTACCCAAGCGATTGATCCTGGCCTGTGTGGAAAATACCAGTTTCAGCGGAGCCTACCCAGAGAATCCGTTTGACTTTCAACATTTCGGCATCAATTTTGTGGCCCTGCATGTGGATGGACAACAGGTCCCAGCCACGGCCTTAATACCGAACTTTGGGCGGAGGAATTTCATTCGAGCCTATCAGAGCCTGTTTACAGCCACCGGTCAAATCAACCAGGACGAAGGGAATATGATCAGTCGGGAGGACTACGGGAACGGATACACGTTGTTCTGTTTCGATCTGACCCTCACCTTAGAGAACGACCATCAGCTGGCCCTGGCCAAGCAAGGCAACTTACGGTTGGAAATCCACTTTGCACGAGCTCTGGCGACCACCGTTAATGTGATCTGCTACGCCGAGTTTGACAACATCATTCAAGTGGACAAAGCGCGCAACGTCCTGTGTGACTTCTCCACCTAACATGGATACAGACCAGATAACCACCGTGCTGGAGAATGACCCAGGGACACGTAGGGTCTTTCAAGGGGTGTTCGCCCGAGATGTGTTCCCAGTAGACCGCATGTATCCTGCTGCATACGTTCTCAACACGGACCCGATGGATCGACCCGGTGAACACTGGGTGGCCGTGTACTTGACAGAACAGCAGGGCGAATACTTTGACCCGTACGGCCTGCCACCCCTCCATCCTGATTTAACAGACTTCATGGATCAAGGCACAGAGACGTGGTGTTGGAACAGTCAAACGTTGCAAAGCCTGACCAGTAGCGTGTGCGGACAATATTGCTTGTTTTACCTGTACCATCGATGCCGGGGAAGACCCTTTATCTACCATCGTACAGATGTTTGACGAGTACCCCCAGGCCGAGGACCGCGATGTACTCGTCTATGACTGGGCCGCCCATCATTTCAATGTACAAGCCCCGTTCTGGGCTTAAGTTCTTTCAATGTACACACGTCCGCTGTTCTGGGCTTAAGTTTACAAGCCCCTTGTTCTGGGCTTCAGTTCTTTCAATGTGCAAGCCCCTTGTTCTGGGCTTCAGTTCTTTCAATGTACAAGCCCCTTGTTCTGGGCTTCAGTTTTCACGTGGTTGTTCTCACGTTGTTGTTGTTCACTGAATAAAAAATGAGATCTCACCAAAACACCCTGTCTTGTGTGTTTTATTCATAATGCATAAATGCCCAATGTGGAGATTCAGTCAAACTGAAATCAGTGGTGTAGGATGGGGCCAAAATGTAACCCATCAAGGTTAGAATGCAAGAGCACTATAGTAAATTAGAGAGCCAATGAAATCAGCCCACAGACCAAGTACGTGTTTTTGGTCTAGGTTTGGAGCGGGCATTTCATTGAGGTGCGTGTATACGGTGAGTGAAGACTCGTCCAACACGTATAGATTATGTTTATGACTATAAGTTCTATGTAACCCATCAAGGTTAGAATGCAAGAGCACTATAGTAAAATAGAGAGCCAATGAAATCAGCCCACAGATCAAGGACGTGTTTTTGGTCTAGGTTTGGAGCGGGCATTTCATTAAAGTGCGTGTATACGGTGAGTGAAGACTCGTCCAACACGTATAGATTATTACTATAAGTTATATGAGCATAATGCATGAAAGTGGCTTTGAACACCGTATTAGCCAATCAGTGGCCTAGAATGGAGCCAAAGCTAACCCATCCATGTCCAGAAAACATTACCCGGGTGTACAAGCACCCGGATGTAGGAGCGGACGTCAGCGAAAGCACACCGTGAGTACCCCAATTCGATTGGCTGATTGTTCGACCGCTGATTGGTTCTTTTTCTCGACCGCTGATTGGGTCTTTTTCTCGACCGCTGATTGGTCCAAATGGAACTGCCTATCTTTCCCAGGTTCATCTAGAATCCCCTTTTTGTGCTCAAGCTCTGACTATAGCGATGCCGCAACATTGTCTCATTGGACATTGGACCGTTTGACCTGGATGTGACCATTTGACCTGACATGCGTCCGCGCGCGCACTGCCGGTGATGACGCGCACTTCCGGAGAACTCGCGCGCGCAGGGGGCCGGGGCGGGCCGCGCCGGGAAAAACAAAACCCGGAGGTTGAACATACGGACGTCTAAGTCAACATTGGAACTCTTCTATATTTGGAGGTAGTTTTAGTGAAAACCCCGGAAGTGACGTCATAACCCCCCACGTGACCTGCGCAGCAGAATGGAAACGACACCCTAGTGTAACTCCCTCACCTAGGCTTCACATGGATACCTCACTCGATCCCATCGACCCACTAGGGGCCCACCTACACCCCAACACGTCTATTTCTATACTACGGCCAGACTGCGCGTGCGCAGAATGCCGATAGTTCAACCCCACACCCAGCCCATCAGATGCCCCTTCACGAATGCTTCACTTTGATACCTCATTCGACCCCATTGGACCATTCGTGGCTCCCCTAGCTCCAACACGTCTAGCGGGACCCATACAGGGTCCAGTTTTCGACACTAGGTGACCACATCCCGACAAAAATGACCAGTTTTCGACACCGGATGTGCCGCCATCTTGAACATACGTGCCGCCATCTTGGATATGTCCCATAATGCACCGGGTCAAAATACTCGCTTCTGATTGGACGAGAGCTCCGTGGCGGATTTGAAATACTCGCTTCTGATTGGACGAGAGCTCCGCATTGCATCTGCGCATGCGCAGAATGATATTCCTACCGCACACCCAACCCATCAGATGCCCCTTCACCTAGGCTTCACTTGGATACCTCACTCGACCCCATTGCACCATTAGGGGCTCCCCTACATGCCAACACGGCTATTTTCATACCCTTGGGCCACCGCGCATGCGCAGAATGCCAATAATTCAACCCCACACCCAGCCCATCAGATGCCCCTTCACCTAAGCTTCACTTTGATATCTCACTCGACCCCATTGGACCATTAGGGGCTCCCCTACATCCCAAAACGTCTATGCGCATGCGCAGAATGGTGACAACGCCCGAGCCGCTAGTCCAGTCAGATGCTCCTTCATATAAGCTTCACTTTGATACCTCACTCGACCCCATCGGACCATTAATAGCTCCCCTAGCTCCCAAAACGTCTATTTCCATAACCTTGGGCCACCGCGCATGCGCAGAATGCCGATAGTTCAACCCCACACCCAGCCCATCAGATGCCCCTTCACATAAGCTTCACTTTGATACCTCATTCGACCCCATTGGACCATTAGGGGCTCCCCTGGCTCCAAAACGTCTATTTTCATACCCTTCGGCCACCGCGCATGCGCAGAATGCCGATAGTTCAACCCCACACCCAGCCCATTAGATGCCCCTTCACATAAGCTTCACTTGGATACCTCACTCGACCCCATCGGACCATTTTATCTAGGGACTACTTTTTCCCGAGACCGAATCACCGCCAAAACCGCGGCCAGACCGCATCACCGCGGATGAATACATCCTGAATACATCCCCTGCAGCAATTGGAACTCTCCTGGATTGGAGGTAGCTTTTGGTCATCCTATGCCGCCATCTTGGTCCCACTACCACAGCCGCCATTTTGGTCCCACTCCCACAGCCGCCATTTTGGTCCCACTCCCACAGCCGCCATTTTGGTCCCACTCCCACAGCCGCCATTTTGGTCCCACTCCCACAGCCGCCATTTTGGTCCCACTCCCACAACCGCCATCTTGGTCCCACTCCCACAGCCGCCATTTTGGTCCCACTCCCACAGCCGCCATCTTGGTCCCACTCCCACAGCCGCCATTTTGGTCCCACTCCCACAGCCGCCATTTTGGTCCCACTCCCACAGCCGCCATTTTGGTCCCACTCCCACAGCCGCCATTTTGGTCCCACTCCCACAGCCGCCATTTTGGTCCCACTCCCACAGCCGCCATTTTGGTCCCACTCCCACACTTGCACTCAGTGACCCCTCCGCCACAAATCCGCCACAAATGCACTCAGATTCAGGGGTCAATGTGCGCCATTTGAGGTTATATATACTACTAATCTTTCTCCCATTTAATGGGTAGTTGAAAATTGACCAGGTATGCACAGGTCATGAAGTTCTGGGTTATGACATCTTTTTGTGACAACTTCACTGTGGAATCCCATATATGATATGTGCGAATTCGTTGGATGATACGTTCCACATGAATCCGCATCTGGAAAATGGACTCCGAACCGAGACATTCTCTTTTCGTCATTTGACTGCGGCCCCGGCCCTTGAAATGAGGAATGATGAGATCAACCCCAGATCCTTCAGTTCTTTCGTGAGGGTGAAGCCTCTGTCAGCCATGACTTTACTCCCAGGCTGTGCTCGGAGACCATCCATTAGGGGATCACTGGTGAGGGTGATGTGGTTGTCCGATGCTCGTCCACCGTGAGCCTGAGAAATGTAATTTACTGTTAGGTTTGGTGAAAGACCAACCAGAAACTTGACAGTGTCCCTATTTTTGTAGTTACTGAATGTCTCCTTCCTGGCTTGCAGGTTGCTGGATTTCTCCAAAACTAATTCTGTGCAATCCAGAACTATAATGAGTGAGGGAATGTGGCGATAACATTCTGGCAAATCTTCCAAATTTAGACAATCTGACTTCATTTCAAACAGTAAGCGAAGTTCCAAACAAAAAAAATTCACCCACGTACTTAGGATACGGGAAACATTTGACTCACTGACACCGAAGGTGAAGGCCAAATCTTTATGTAACTTTCCAGTCTTTAATTTCACCAAAGTCAAGAATAGTTCCTCTTCAATGGAGAGTGAACGTTCTTTTCCAGGCTTTGTCTGCATGGTCGCTGTGAAATGCTTATTTGTGTCAGTCCTGGAACCATTCCAGTATTTCAGACTATTACCACACCTGTCCTTTAGGTAGGTGGCAAGACTAAGAAAGAGCGCATAATTCGGCATATTTGTCCAAAACTGAAAATCCCTGTCATTATCTTTGATCACATCGATTGAGAGTATCCTATTTTTCAATGTATCCCTTTCTGCTTCTATCTCCACAATGTGCCTGCGAAGGGCAACATACTTCGGAGAACCGGTCATATCTTCTCTGCTCTTCAAATAATCATGGTCACCTGCTGTAGTCCAGACTACCTTACGGTCATCCCGAGTAACAGCTGATGCATTTAACCTCTTCAGAGGTGGGGCTCTGGCAAGATAATTAGGTTCAGCAATCTTCCCAGCTCGTTGTGACGTTTCAGAGGTCCTCAGCTTCTTAGGATCCTGTACTCCGAAGATGGAGGGCACATATCCTGCAGAGCCAATTACTTTTGTATGCACACCTGAAATTGTTGAAATATGATACGATTCAGGTTCTGGAATATGAACCATTCTGAATTTTATTACCAGAATTTCATGATGAACATTGATATTGATACTATCCAATTTTCATTATCATTTTATCTAACGATTACAAGAATTCATATAAAATTATTTGCTCAGATGGGAGAATTATTAGTTCTGTAGAGGGATAATCTGTTTGGGGGCTATAATTATGCATTTAAACTGAGAAACAAGGTGCACAAGAAGCTGGCACAGATGACAGACATCTCTCTGACATCAGGGCCCTCTGGCTGGATTTCAATCAGTTACCTCTGAGTATATAAAAACCTAAACAGAAGGTTTTCAAAGTTATTTCAGAGGTTAGTGTGCATTTAATATGTTAAGCTGGCAAACAATATTCATATAAAGCTGGTGCAGATGACAGACATCTCTCCAACACCTCTGGCTGGATTTCATTGGATGCGTAACAAAATAGACAGCGTTCTAGCCTTGCCAATTAGGGGGTAGTATGCATATACACTGTTAACTTGCTGCAGAAGTAGTGTGCATGAGAAGTATATATATATAAGCAGACATAAGTCATGTGCATAGGCAGTCAGAGGAATAAGCAGGCATCTCTGATAGAAAGGAAGGAAATATAAACTGTGTTCATCAATATAATTTGTATGGTGCATTTCAAATCTCCAAAATAAGCACTTCATTCAGGAATATCACGGCTCTTACAATAGACTTATCCATTTTCAGAAGTTCAAGTCATCTTGGTGGTGTTATAGGACTCCATCCCGTATATACCTGAAACATATTTCAGAATATAAAAGGGTGAAAGGACAATGGTAACATCATGTGATATCCATGTTCAATTCAAACCAATATCACTATTTACGATGTCACACAGAAACTTCAGATATAAAGAAGAACAAAAATGAAAAAAATCAATAACAATAATGAAAACACTAACATTGTAATAACACTATGCAATGCAGAAACGAGTGCTCCTTGGTCTAAGGGAGATAACTTGCATTATCTCCCCCTGTTTTCTCCTGACCTTAGGATTCGGCTCATTTGTAACAAAAATAAATATAATCTGTGGCTTAAGTAACACACAGAGGAGGAATACATTAGGAAATAATATTATTTCAAAGTCGAATAACATACAAACCAGATATGACCGACACTCACCACCAGGAAAATGATCCCCACAAACTCTGTCCCATTCATTTGGCTCCCTGTGCGACTTCATAGCACGTACCCACATTCGACGTACATTCGCTTTTCGTGGAACACGGTAATAGCTTCGCTTCAGTCCTTTTTTTATGTCAAACCCAACACGATTCCCACAACCCGTAACAAAACATCTGTGCCCAAAATTTCCCGGTTTTCTCGCCAGAATCTTAGGTGAATATAACAGTGCCATGATGTTGCGAAGCTGCACCGGAACTCACCCACTGATGTCACGTGACCAAACATGAGAAAGAGGCGAATAACCTCTGACTCATGACGTCAGAGATCACTGTCACGGCGTATAATATCGACTGGTTGGTTATGTCAGCCTTCCTATTGTGACGTACGTTGCACAACAATTGGGTATGACGACATCATCATGACCTCAAGAAAGGCATTGCGTTTTGGCTTTGTGACGTTGTTGATGTTACAATGAAAAGATCGCCTAGAAATTTCGCCAAGATTGCTCGCTATGAACGCGATCGTAATCAGATTCCGACGTCAGCAGGTCATGGCCTTCGCCGTTTCCAAACAGGCGTGGTAATAAACATCACCGCAATTCACTAGGAAGGCTAACGAGAATCTGACATGTGTTCATATATGAGTAATGCAGGATAATCTCACTATAATTTATCAAACTGTCGCTGTTTGTTTGTGTCCACCGTACAGCCATTTGGTCAAAAGGCCATGCAACTTCGTCCTGACAGTACCGGGACCAATGATGGTAACCTAAAATCAACGAAAAATAACAAAAAAACATCTTTCGCTCATTGAAGGTCGAGATTTGGAGAGGGGAGCGGGAGACCGTCAAATTTCAGTAAGATAGGTATGAAGTCCGGGGGAAATGCCCATGGAGAGGCTTATGTTAAAAATGTAATGTAATATGGGAATAGATAACTGAAAATTGTTAAGGATAATTGTTATTGGAAACTAGTATGTCATTATCGACTGCATTTTATTTTTTCCAGAATGCTGAACTTAATCAAACATTATAAAAGCAAGTTTCAGAAATCCATCAATCATCCCCCAGAAGCCGGTGATGCAGTAAACTATATGTTGAACATTTATTGCAACCATTTGTAGCCTAGTCACATAACCTTTGGAGGATAGCATGGCGGCCATAAAGTCATAACTGACTTTTGTTTTTGTCGTTCTATTTCATAACTTTCGTTTCTTCTGCGTTGAAATTCACACAACAATCATATTTTACATGAAATAGATATTCAATTATTTGGTGTTCAGGTTTATAGACTTAATTGTAGAATTGCCCTTTTCATTATAACGTCACTGTGACACTGGATGAACAGCCATATTGGTTCTTTGAAACGTTTTCTCAGGTAGATCTTTACTCAAAGATATACTGTGATTATGTTAAGCATTCTATCCTTTAGGATAACGAAATGTTAACATCGACTGAGTACACAAAACACGATTAAACAAAATGAATGAGAACGATATCCCTGGATATAGGTCTACTCGAAGGGAGTACGAAATTCTATACCCCTTATCTCACATTGGCTTCCGGCCTAGTTCCTGGATATGAGAAGAAACAAACTCAGTTTGTTTACTCCGGATACTGTTTACTTGCAATGAGATGAATAGTGTGCAATTCAACAGAGAACAATTGACAATTTACTTCATCAGGGGATTTCACAGCAATGTGTGTTATTCATGATGTGGAACAGAATTAACATTGATTTGAAATGAAAAAATTAGCTTCCTTTCATCAGTTAACGTTGTGATGTGCCCCCTGTAGACTGTTGCTATGTACCGCCGTAGGGCTCTAACCAATACATTTCAATTGTTGTATTCACCCAGTCAAATTCCTTATATCAACAGTAATTGATTAATATATACCTTATTCACAATCTAGATGTTACGGATCAGCTTTTGTACATGCACTCTCTTTATCAGACCAAGCAAAAATCAGTATTGCTTGAACTGCGTGTTTGTTTTCGGAACACTTCGGATATATCATAATTGATTATTGAATGATTATGCTGTAATAACAGTAATCGCTTGTTTAACCCTACCTGGCCTGGGGGGAGCGGAAAGTGCCCCCCTAGTGAACTTTTCTCTGCTAATCCGAAACGACAACACCGAGGAGGCTGAAACTTGGTGACTTTAAAGCTTATCTTATTGGGGTCATTTTGAGCCTATATTCATATACCCCCGAGCAGAGGATCATGGGTAAATTCGAAATGGCGGTCATGTGGTATCCGCGAAAGTCGTGTTTTTCAATCTTTTCGCTCCATTTCCTCACATTTTTCCGCCCCCCCCCCCCCAAGCTGCGATACACACCAAATCGCCCAGGCCAGATAGGGTTAATATCTCTTCGTTCTGTTCAACTATGAAAATAATGAACACATCCTTATCTTATTCAGCACAATGATTTTTAATTGCATCAAGTTGCAATCCATAGTTAATGACTGGTCAATTATGGAATACGTGGCTTCCTGGTTGAAGTAAAAACACTTCACTAGAACACTATATGTTTTGAGAGTGGGACTTAGTATTTTACGCCACATGAGCAAGAGCAGAGGGTATAGGTGACGTCATTCGACGTGAACATTTGCCTTCGTGAATTTAAATACTGTGGGAAAATCAGTATACATGTTTTCTACGCTGTTCCAGTTATCCATTATCATTCAATTTAATACCGTTCTGTATAAGGGGCATATAATCTACATACATTCCAGTGATGTGAATGGGTGTAATGAACACCGATCCTCTTTATACCGTACCCAGGCAGCTATTCCTTTTCACCTGCTCGAAAACAGTCTCCCTTTATTATTCAATAGAGCCGGATATTGTCAAAGTACAACTGCATATGTAGATAAGTAAACATTACAGGTTGGCGGGAGGTAAACACCGAAAGGTTTGAATTATCCCGGAATAATTACAAAATCATGAAATAGAAAAAGACAATTTGTATCAGCGAGTGTTAAACATGATAGAAGAGGTATGGAATAATAAACCAGAAGTTATACTTCAGGAGATCTACATTGACATCTTGCGAAAGCATGGTCAACGATAAACCTTTCAGTTACAGATATCCTCACGTTGTTTGAATGCGTCAATGTTCTTGTCAAGGAGGGCCCTCGGACGGAATTAGATAGCTAATCTTACATATCATGCATGTAAAACTCTGAATGAATCCTCGCAATTTTATTATGGTTTCAAGTGATGTCATGACAATTTTTATTATGCTACTCTATTCTATGATGAACAATGATCTTGACTTGAAAAATTATATCCACCTGACGCTGAATTTTCGTTTTTTTATCTACTTTTATGACAATTACTAACCCTGCTATGAATGCCCACATGCTGTGGATTTGATATCTAATATCTGATATAAATATATACCATTATATTTCAGGATTTCGAAAATGCAAAGCAAAAACACAACAAAAACCATGATTCCAGCCTCGTTGAGTCAGCTCGTAATGGTGATTTATTGGATGTTCGATGTTTTCCTTCAACGCTGCTTTTTTTATACAATACTATCGAGATGCCTTAATTGGTGACGGGTTCCGCTCTATTCTTTTAGTAGAGTATTAAACCGAACTAAATATAGGTGAAAATGATTTTATATTATGAAACTACTATGACATCTTGATGCCATCATGTCTCTAAAATCATGGCAAGTATTTTATTTCGATGGGCCACTGAGGCAATTTTTCCTCGATATACAGCTTGTAATACAGTAATCGTAGATTTGGTGATGGAAGGGCGCAGTGAATCCCAGCTCTAAAACCCAACGTGTGTTTATATGTTACTGAGGGTACCTATCTTTGGAATGTCATGATTCTCTGCCACTAAGCTTCTTCGTTATGATTGATAATTACTCCAGTATGATAATGTGTGATGCCAGATATTTTTGGCTCATAATTCTGTTCCATTCTTCAAATAGGTCAAATAGATTAGTGGTACTCAGGTTTTCCCCTACCCCATGACCGATAGAGAAAATTATGTCATTGTGACGTCGGGAAATTTTCTATTTTTTGCATTATTTTTTTTCTCTAAAGCATGAGCTTTATTTTGATATATAATATCTATCGTTTTGATTCAAACAATTAAGCACAAATGATCACAATTTCCCCTATCCACATATATTTTCGCAAAATTTATACCATCGCCGCTCCCGGCAAAATCGCTTAAGCTACCTTATGCCCACAATAATTTTCGGCCTGCCACCACTGGGCTGATCCGCATGCCCCACTCCTCCAGGTCGTATAGTCAGTAGCTGGTCAGCTCGAGGTACAAATGGAACGACCATTTTGTTGAATCGGCTATCGGTCTATTGAGTGGATATGTATATTGAAGACTCAGATAAAACAATGAACTAATAATGCCGACCCAATTAAAAATAGTATACAAAAAAAGTTGGACATAAAACACAGCCAATACATAACACAATCATGACATTGCAGTTAAACACGACAATACATGTACATCACTTTATACCACCCATGATATAATAAATGAACTTGTGATGCAACATATCTGACAATTCAGTGGTCTATATACTAACGTCATGCAAAAAGTAGGTAACATGTATAGTCAAATATATCTAAGATGACGCTTTCTTGATTCAGCACAAATTATGGCCCAGTGCGAGAGAAATCGCCAGCAGTAAAGGCAAGCGCCCTAAACCACTAGACCACCTCAGCTTCCTCAAAAGAGAAAGTTCGGAGATCGAAGTTTAGATTACGCACATTTACTACTCCTCTAATTGACTGAATATTGACACAGCTCTTAAAGCCGACATTATTTGGTTTATCGGTAATCTTTATACAGGTACATTGTGTCCCTATTGAACTTACGGTAATCGTTATAGAGGTATATGTCTTCATATGATGTCCCACTTTTGGTCTATATATTATCTTTACACAGGTACTTGAACTTACATCCATCTCGATAGAGGTATGGGTATGCATATCTTTGTTCCCGTATATGATGTCTCACTTGAACTTACAGGCATATTTATAGAGACAATAGATTTACATATGATATTCCAATTATGGTTTATCGGTAAGCTTTATACAGGTTTATGATGTCCCACTTGAACTTAGTCATATTTAGGGATATATAGGTCTACACGTATCTGATTTTTGGTCTATCGGTAATCTCTATAGTAGTATATGGATTCCCACTTGAACATAGTCATCTTAATAGAGGTATTGGCTTATATGTGGTGTACTGCTTTTGTTATATGGGTAATGTTCATAGAAGGTATATGATGTCCGTCTTGAACGTAAAGTCATCGTTATAGAGGTACAGGCTTACATATGATGTCCATTTTGTGTTCTATTATCGATAGAACACAAAATGAACTTTATACATGTATATGATGTTCCACTTGAAATAGGACCGCACTGCGGTGGTCTAATGGTTAGAGCGTCGGCCTCGTAAGCGGTAGGTACTGGGTTCGATCCCAGGCCGGGTCATACCTAAGACTTGAAAAATGGAACTTGTTGCTCCCTCGCTTACGCTCGGCATTAAGAGGATAGAACAAGGACTGGTTCGCTCGGTGTCAGTATAATGTGACTGAGTGGAGTGTCATGTCTGCCTACGACATGATATTTCAGTGGGACAGCACTATAAAATGGCAGCATTAGATCTGCTCTGTTACAGGTAGGTACCCCTGCCCCTTCCCCTCCCCTCCGTTCCCTTCCCCGTCGTGATATAGCTGAAAAAATGTTGAAAGCGACGTTAAACCCTATTCACTCACTCACTCACTCCACTTGAAATAACGGTCATTTGATGTAACTATATATGATGTCCCACTTTTGATTTCCGGTAATCATTATTCAGCTATATGATGTCCCACTTGTCTTTACAGAGGTATAGGTCTACATGTGATACGGTATCCCACTTTATGTCTATCGGTAATGTTTATACAGGTATATAAGGTTCCACTTTAACTTAGTCAACTTTATTGAAGTGTAGGTCTAGCTATGATGTCTCAATTTTGGTCAATCAACAATTGCTTATAGTCAAACATATTTCTGGCCTCGGCCATGGCTGGGACAATTTCAGTATCCAGATTATAGACATAGTCTACTCATCTGCCAATGATTCCCCCTTTGGATTTGAGAGAAAAATCCAAGAGCGGGAACTATTCTGGATGCTGGAGTTTGGGTCCGTATGGTTTAAATGATAATGACAAAGGATTCGGCAATGTTACACACCACCATTCAAATATATCCAATATTACCAGTCCGACCAACGGAGACATCGCAGTCAATAGTGCGTTGATTCACGATCATATCACTTTAAAATATTTAGTGGGTTTAACTAACACACCTAGGAGTATACATTCCTGTATGCTTTACCTCTGAGAGTTTTATATATTGCCAGAGATATACAACGATCTGTGTCTTCAGGAAATATTATACCATCCACAACCACTAAAGTTTGTGAAGAAATAGCGTATTTTCGATTGTATTGTCCAGTGAACATAATCGACACATCCAAAGACCGGCTTTTCTTGAAACTCAACTACTTGAATAAAGGACTGGACATTATTAATTTACCACGAATCTTGAATGATCCAGAGGTACGCTGCCCTGTAACAAACTATTGCATTTCATATAAGTATACTAAGGCCTCTGTTAATTAATCTTTAGCTTCTCATGACCTTGGGAGGAAATTATGATGATGCTGAATGCTGTAATTATTAATTATTAATTATTTGGCTGCATTAAGACATTGCAATAAAAAAGAAGTTATGTACGTGGTAAACTTCGAGCACCAATGGAAAGTTTATGTCAACTTTGATATGTCAAAGACAACTATTTCCCTAATTTCTGCAATTAGAAATACAAAAAGCTTTGTTGTTGACTAAATCATGTGAAATTTAAATGGCACCTGTGACATTATATGATCATAGAATTTATATCCAAGTAAACACCCTTTTTAAAGAAGGAAAATTTGAGGGGAGTTCACCAGTATCCCAACAAAATTTAGCTATATTTATCAATAGTCTCCCCTTGTAAAATTGCTGCTTCCAATAAATTAGAATCAACCACCAGAGTCCCGTTGGAATTATCAGTTAACTGAAATGTCTGCATAGAAAAACGTCAGCTTGTGAACAGAAGTCCAAAGAAGCCAACAATATTATTTACCATCGAAACGAACTGAAAAAAACCCAGTCCAATTCCGTTTCGTAACCGGTCCAACTTTTGCATGCACCGGACTAACGCGCAGGACTTCACGCGCAACCGGAAGTAACTTGTCGCGGGAAATGTTGACAGAGAACACCAACAACAATGGCCAAAGATCGGCTTGAAATAAATTTTCAATGGATTATTTCGTGGATTGTCCATTCCTTCAGATAGATATAGTCTTCAAAAAGGTATTTTACGAAAATTGATGGCATTTTATCGTTTTTGTTGGATGAAATCCTACTTGCGGCTGCCGCATGCGACAGGCAGATTTTTTTGCAACCTGTCGCCGGAAAAATTCACTTGCTGGCGGCAGGTAGGCATGCGTTCTTTCGACCGCTGCCTTTTTCTGCGCATTTTTTTTTTTTTTGCAGCAAAAAATGCCAAATAATTAAAACAATGCGTAATTATTGTTACGACAAAAAACATGCGGGCGGGTCATGAGAAGCTAAAGATTAATTAACAGAGGCCTAAATCTATAGCCACCAAAATATTCAGTTACTCTAATGCTGTAAAGGAGGATGCTATAGTTGGGATTGTGGACCATCAAACTTTATCTACACGCCATGCAAGCTTGTTGTGGCTGGTGTCCTTGGTATAGTGAGTGATGAGGACCTAAAAATACTCCTGATGAATGGACCTAAATATAGAGAGTCGAGAAAAATAAACCTGAATGCGGACCAGAAGATGGTCCTGACTGCACTGGAAGAGTATGTTACTGAGTTGTCAAGGTGAGAAGAAGTTGAACCAACAGTACTCGCTGACTGGCTGGACCTCACCAAACAAGGTCGTTGAAACCACAGGCATTTGATAAGGGTCAGTATAAGATGGGTATCTCAGTAATATCCTAATTATCCGTGGTAGTTATGTATCTACATATATAGACCCAACCAACTAAGGTCGCAGACAAGGTACCGCACTGTCCATTACAACCCGAATTTAGATAGAAATTTCCAAGGGAAAAGTCACAGTTCATACTTTGCACATACCTTTTATTCAATAAATGATGTTTGTTGAACATACCTGCTGCATTGATTTTAATTATTTACTGCAACAAAAAGATGTATTTCATGTAACTCGACAAATATGGTTGAAACAATTTTCTTAACGTTAACCGAACATGAGGAGATACACGGCATTTGATAGGCCAATATCGCTGTCCGCATTCCATGGAATTTGTGATGACCGTAGCAACCAGTGCATTGACCAATCAAACGACTCGTACTTGTTACGTTTCGGAAAACGTTGTTAAGAGAATTTCAAACAAGATGGCGAGTGATTTA
>JAVTVY010045890.1:0-20217 GCA_036873755.1 Hanleya hanleyi
TGATATGCAAATTTCTGAGGTCAAAGGTCAAAGAGCGGCGATTTCAGTAGACACTACTACTAACAACACCAGTGCTCACTATATGTGGTACTTTGTCGCTAGTCGTACTTGGTCATACTTTGTGATAATTGGAACACTTTGTCGGACTTTGTGGTACCGTATTTCATAATTTGGTCACACCACCCAACCACGCACATCGCCGGAAGTGACATCATATATTCAGGTTTCTGGATAGTTCAAGAACTATCCATAGGTTTGATAAATATACGGCCAGAATCTGTATCAGTAGTAAAAATCTGTATGCCGTCAACAATCTGGACATGCCAACTTATAGCCCCACGCTACTACAGCAGTTAGATATCCTGCATAATCTTCCTATATATTATTTAGATACACTTGCATGTTGAATTGTTATATGTTTAATCATGTTTTCTCATCCTTGTACCGTACCCTGCCAATCTCTGGTATTTGTACAATAAACTTATTTTATTCTATTCTATATAGTAAAATTAGATGTTTGCCGAACATTTCGATTACTTCTCAAGTCTGCATAATACCTCTGTTGACCTTGGGTTAATTATCTGGAGATTATTTTCCCTGTTTATCTGGTCAGAGCATATGAAAAGTAGTTCGCTCATGCGGAACACTGAAGGAGTTATTCGGCCGGTTTCAAACTGAACCGTGCGTACGTGGGGTTTCCCCTATACGTCATTGCAACGTAGTAAAGGTCAAATTCCGCTATTGGAGGCAGGGATGATAAATTCAATTCAATTCCTTATTGGCACTAACACAATTCACATTGGTTATGGCCGAGAAACCATATCAAACACACAATAGTTCAGTGTACTACAAGAAATAGTATTAATACGAAGTGAAAACATGAGTAACAAGATATCTAACAGCCAGTGCTATTACCTGGAAGGACTTCTCCTGCTAAAACTCTCAGAAATAAATTTTGCGAAGAGTTTGGTGGTCTTAAATGTGTCACATTGTAGAAGTTTAGTGAATACCTTTTGGATGTGATACATAGAGTTCGGAACATCGATAAATGAGCCTGCGAAATGGAGCATGCGCTGTGGGGAGGATGCACACCACCTTAAAGCATGAGAATAACAATGGTACAACCTATGATTAAATTTTGATTATGTCGATCTCTTTTCATGAGAATCGAGAGATATGGTTAAGGATGTATCCTAACAGATCTCTACCAGTGCAAACGATCTCTACCATCTGCACAACGATCTCCACCAGCTAATATTACGGGTTTACGAGCAGTGGTATGTACCAATTTTAGCTTATTTTGCCAGGAAGACCTGAGTAATACTCGGAATGATATAGCGCAGCGTACGCCTAACTATACGAGGAAATATATTTCGTTCTTGTTTCAAACGTGCGTCCTCTGATTATTTCATAATCAGGGACACCGATCGCCCCATCGACGATTCAGTATTGAGAATGTGATGAAATTTACCGGTCTTTAATGTCTTGAATTGAAATTCTGATAGAAAGGGGCTACTTTATAAAGAAATATTGTCAAATTCCAGTCAGATTTCACATATATGGGTAAAAATCAGCAAGTTTATGTGAAAATATGTGTGCACAATGTACTTTTCGGAAATTACAATTACAACGATCTCTACCAATTCCTGACAACTATCTCTACAGGTTCGGTGCATGGAAAGTGTTGGACAAAGATCTACAAATCAAGTCGTATGAACAGGCCTAGAACCAGAGATATATTGTGCGGATTTGTCTGATGCCAAGTTGCGCATGCATGCACGAAAGATGATCGAGTCAGTTCGGTCTCATCATTGGGAGCTCGGAAAATTACGTACCGGTACACAATGTGCATGACCTTAGTCCGAAGGTTCGAACTGAGAACGAAGAAATTGGCTTGATATAATGAAGATGATCTCAACACTCTTAAAATGAAAGCGTTTTATTTAACATTATTAATGTCCGAGGTGTTACACCATCATATAAACTGTTATATTTGTAACACTCTCAGAAAGTGTTGAAAAAATATCTAACATTATGCTACACTTTACTAGGCTGAATTTAACACTTGTATAGTAGTAGTAGGGTCTACTGAAATTGAACCTTATTTCACCCGGATGTAAAAATATATGGGGAGGATTGAGGAGGAACTAGTGGCGCCATCTGTACACATTGGTGGCAAAAACCCGCACTAGGGGGAGACAACTCGATCTGCATATTGGCGGCTGTGGGAGTGTGGTCAAAATGGCGGCTGATGTGGGAGTGTGGTCAAAATGGCGGCTGATGTGGGAGTGTGGTCAAAATGGCGGCTGATGTGGGAGTGTGGTCAAAATGGCGGCTGTGGGAGTGTGGTCAAAATGGCGACTGTGGGAGTGTGGTCAAAATGGCGGCTGTGGGAGCAAACGAGGCGGTGGGGAGGTCACGGGGAGAAAAACCCCTCACATTACCCTCAAAAAAACCTCTAAGCCATATAATAATAATAAACATAATCTATAGGTGTTGTACCATGTTAATAGGATCAGTCTAGCATCTGTACCACCCTAGGGTCGAGCGTTTATTGTCCCGTGTATCTCCGCAGAAAATCAACAAACAAAATGGCGGCTCCAGGATGGTGTGGGGACGCCCTTTCCACATCACGGCGTCGATCATAGCGCCATCTGCACACTGACGCAAGGGAGACAACTCGTGTGGCCCAAGGGTATGGAAATAGCCGTTTTGGAGCTAGGGGAGTTACTACTGGTCCAGTGGGGTCGAGTGATATATCAATGTGAAGCCTATGTGAGGGGGTATCTGATGGGCTGGGTGTGGGGTTGAACTAGCGTCATTCTGCGCATGCGCGGTGGCCCAAGGGTATGGAAATAGCCGTTTTGGAGTCTAGGGGAGTTACTACTGGTCCGATGGGGTCGAGTGAGGTATCAAAGTAAAGCTTATGTGAAGGGGCATCTGACTGGACTAGTGGGTTTGAAATAGCGGCCTTCTGCGCATGCGCCGTGGCCCAAGGGTATGGAAATAGACGTGTTGGGAGCTAGGGGAGCCACTATTGGTTCAATGGGGTCATATGAGGTATCCAAGTGAAGCTTTCGTGAAGGGGCATCTGACTGGACTAGTGGGTTTGAACTATCGGCCTTCTGCGCATGCGCGGTGACCCAAGGGTATGGAAATAGACGTGTTGGGAGCTAGGGGAGCCACTATTGGTCCAGTGGGGTCATATGAGGTATCCAAGTGAAGCTTTCGTGAAGGGGCATCTGACTGGACTAGCGGCTCGGGCGTTGTCACCATTCTGCGCATGCGCATAGACGTTTTGGGATGTAGGGGAGCCCCTAATGGTCCAATGGGGTCATATGAGGTATACAAGTGAAGCCTAGGTGAAGGGGCATCTGATGGGTTGGGTGTGCGGTAGGAATATCATTCTGCGCATGCGCAGATGCAATGCGGAGCTCTCGTCCAATCAGAAGCGAGTATTTCAAATCCGCCACGGAGCTCTCGTCCAATCAGAAGCGAGTATTTTGACCCGGTGCATTATGGGACATATCCAAGATGGCGGCACGTGTGTTCAAGATGGCAACACATCCGGTGTCGAAAACTGGCCATTTTGTCGGTATGTGGTCACCTAGTGTCCAAAATTGGACCCTCTATGGGTCCCGCAAGACGTTTTGGAGCTAGGGGAGCCACGAATGGTCCAATGGGGTCGAGTGAGGTATCAAAGTGAAGCATTCGTGAAGGGGCATCTGATGGGCTGGGTATGGGGTTGAACTAGCGGCATTCTGCGCATGCGCAGTCTGGCCGTAGTATAGAAATAGACGTGTTGGGGTGTAGGTGGGCCCCTAGTGGGTCGATGGGATCGAGTGAGGTATCTATGTGAAGCCTAGGTGAGGGAGTTACACTAGGGTGTCGTATCCATTCTGCTGCGCAGGTCACGTGGGGGTTGTGACGTCACTTCCGGGTTTTTCACTAAAACTACCTCCAAACATAGAAGAGTTCCTAATGTTTCCTCTTAGACGTCCGTATGTTCAACCGCCGGGGTGTTTCCCGGCGCGGCCCGCCCCGGCCCCCCAGCGCGAGCGCGCGCGCGGGTTCTCCGGAAGTGCGCGTCATCCCCGGCAGTGCCTGCGCGCGCGCGGACGCATGTCAGTTCAAATGGTCACCTCCAGGTCAAACGGTCCAATGTCCAATGAGACAATGTTGCGGCATCGCTATAGTCAGAGCTTGAGCACAAAAAAGGGGATTCTAGATGAACCTGGGAAAGATGGGCAGTTCCATTTGGACCAATCAGCGGTCGAGAAAAAGAGCCAATCAGCGGTCGAGAAAAAGAACCAATCAGCGGTCGAACAATCAGCCAATCGAATTGGGGTACTCACGGTGTGCTTTCGCTGACGTCCGCGCCTACATCTGGGTTCTTGTACACCCGGGTAATGTTTCTGGACATGGATGGGTTACCTTTGGCTCCATTCTGAAGCCTAGGTGAAGGGGCATCAGATGGGCTGGGTGAGTGCATGTAAAATTTTTCCTGAAAAAAATCGGAAAACGGACTTTACCCCTAAAATCCGGGAAAATCCCTATCACCTCTAGCCAAAAGCATTAATATTGGTCCCCGGGCTTAATGGGACCTGCCTATCAAGTCAATGGGGTGATGTGAATAACAACAAGTTCAGCAATGTTCATACAGTTTATTATCCCCAATGTTACATCATACCCAGGCTGGGGGAGCCGCCCTGGGTATGCTTAGTATGTTCACAGCAAAACAAATTGAAATATCAAACACCATGTTTTATTATTTAACGCACCGTCACATTAGGTACAAGTGTTTACTGAGCTCAAGTCAATGATCAGCATGTAGACATAGAGAGTATGTACGGCATGTTATGGTATTCATCAGTGCACGAGTGACGCATTCAACCGATGGCTGTGGTGAATCACCTTGGTAAGGAAAAATGTAACATTGGTCACCCTCTTCACTGTCCACTTGGTGTTGGGTCGTTGTTGTTGGGCCCATCCCAAGACATCCAATTGTTCCACTTGGTCCAGCATCATCTCTAGTGACCTCCGGTCAATGATGGTAAACGGTTGGTCGTACACTGGGTGGATGGCACTGGAATAGAAATAGCGCAATTCACCCGTCATCTTATGGCATAAGATGTACCCAAATGCTACATTTAACGTGAAGGCCGTAGGTTGGTCATTGAAGATGGTTTCCACGTAGCTGCGTAGACGGGTGAGCTTGGTCAGTGGGAAATTGTAGATATCTTGAATAGGACGATGACGGTGGAAACAGTGCCGTGTCATGGTCCAATGGCGCCGAGAGATGTCACTCTCTGGATGATATTCGGGTAAGAGATCGCTAGGAACATTTATGGGCTCGTCCAGAAAATGTTCGATGTATGACGTATGACTCGAAACCGTAACGGTGGGGTCCGGCTGGAAATCCAGGCTCTTCCCAACTGTGGGTATAGGCGGGCTCTCCGTCATCGCATCACCAGTGGCGTTCGTCTCCCCGGGCTTATCTTCACTGGGTCTGACCTTCCGCGGCTCCTCTTCAGTAGGAAGTTGTCGCCAAAACCGTGGAGACGGGGCATGAATCAACCGTTGGTGTCGCAGCAACTGACTGCTTCGTTTGAAGAGTTGACCACAGTCCTTACATTGTTCCGCCGCGCCCTCGTGGAATGAACGTTCGTGGCGCAGTAACTGATCCTCCCGATTAAATGACCGTGCGCAGGTTATACAAGTATACCGTGCATCGTTGTGGGTGGAGGCCTCGTGGCGTCGTAAATTATCTAGACGAGTAAACTGCTTCTGGCAAGTTGTGCAAGTGAACGTCTTGGTGGTTGATAGAGTGTCTGATGAAATGGCAAGGCCGCTTCCCTTTTATAGCACGCTAGCTGGTAATCTATTTTTAGCACACTCTACCCCAAGTCGAGGATCGAGACTGGTGTACTGGTGTACGACTGAGCCGCATTGCGCGCGCGCGCGCATGAAGACCCTTATACATACCCAATGCAGGCGCAGACGCGAAGTGCCCGGATGATAGACACGGACGTCACCGATCCGAAAAGACACGGACTTTACCGAAAAGACACGGACTTTACCGAAAAGACACGGACGTACCCGAAAAGACACGGACGTACCCGAAAAGACACGAAGGTGAACGCCATTGTGGGAAACCCCCACAGACAGGTCAGTACATGCATTTCTATGTTGTTCACGCATAATAAAAGGATTGATCTGTAATCTGTGTTGTTGTTGTTGTTCTCTTTTTTGGACTAACCCATCAGAATAGTACGTATCACGGACTACACCCGACGTCTAGGCGCGCATGTGTGACATGGTCTATAAAACACGTCCCTCTGGATCCCACACCTTCATTTCTACGGTTGCAGAGCCATGACGGAGATCCAGCCCTATGCGACTCGCATTTTACAGCATGCCACCGTGGTGAATTCATTCACGGGTTACCGAGCAGTGGTCCGGTCCATGTTTGCAGATGGCGACGACAACGAGGGGCGACGCCAGATCCTGAACGAGTTCACAGAAGCGGTCCTCCACAGAGTGCACTCGATGGAGAGGCGTGCCATCACTCACCACTACTGGACTATGACAGCCATCCTTGATGCTCGCGCTATGGACCAGGAGCGCTCACGCCGGAACCAGCGCCGGCTGGTTGGCCTCACAATAGTCTGTGCCCTATTGACCCTGGCGCTGTGGTATTGACAGTGGGACTATAAATACGAGGGTCAGACAGAGTGTGTGTCATTCAACGATCGTGATTGGACCAAGCATGTCACCCATCCTACGAGCCATCCTGCCCCTTACACCCCGGGTGGGGTTACACGTCTATGAAGATAAAGTCACCCTGGTGGAAGACCGTGGAGTTTGCTGGTCGCCCGCTGAGACCGTATCGAATACGGTTACGCTACACCGTGACGGCTGGACCAAATTTAAACGGGTGTTGAGCGGCGAGCTCGATGGACACGTCATCGACATAGACAATGCCATCTACGTATACCGTGGACCTTTCTTCCCACGTCTGGGCCGCTACCAAGATGCTACGCGAAGCTTCACCCTAGACCCCGATCTGTGGACAGCCTTGGAGAAAGTGGTGCCTATTGTGGACCAGCTGTTTACACCGGACGAGCGGTCATCAGACGAGTTGGAGTGGGCTCGTGCCAGACACCACTGCAGTCATCCTTCATTCCACGTCCGACCACAGTGCTATGGACCAAAAGCAGCTGCCTCTGAAGACAGCGTCTCCCAAAACGCGCAAAGCGCAAGTGGGTTTTGTGGTGATAGTGCTAACCCTGCTGAGTGTGTTGTATGGAGGTGTGTTTTACGACGTAGCCTATGTCAGCACGTTACTTAACCAACTGAGAACACCAGCCACCAGTGAAACCGGTCTACAGAGAGCACCAGTCGTCTCGAGCCCAGTCATCACCACCACACCCCGTGTACAAGCCACGTCGAGTGTAAGCTCTACACCTACACCAAGTACGCCCACTACGTCTGAACACCCACCGGATTTCATCCCTCACAGTGAACCGACAACGACGACCCACGTTGTACCCACCACCACCATCATCATCCCTCGCAGTGAACAGACAACGACGACCGACGTTGTACCCACCACCACTCCAGTTCACTCGTACGAAATTTACAAGAGCGGGTTACCACGACAACGGATACACCTCGAACCATGGACCCTGGGTGGCAGCATCCCTTCACTTGCGTCATCGCAGGACCGACGGGTTCCGGCAAAACGCACTTCGTCAGGAAGCTCCTTCAACACGCCGACAGCATGATCACCCCACCCATTGCTCGAGTCGTGTGGTGTTACGGAGAATGGCAGGAAGCGTATGCAGCAATGCCCCATATCACGTTCGTGGAAGGCCTACCCAACCTGGCCGATTTGGAACCCGACACCTTGGTGGTTCTGGGTGATCTAATGGTGGAGACGGATGCGCGGGTCACCCAACTCTTTACCAAAGGCAGCCATCATCGACGGCTCAGCATCATCTACATTGTGCAGAATCTGTTCAGTAAAAGCAAAGAACATCGGAACATCAGCTTAAATGCCCACTACCTGGTGGTCTTCAAAAACCCGAGAGATACCACTCAACTGCTGCACCTGGCCAGACAGATGTATCCCGGCCGCACACCGTTTGCGTTGGAAGCCTTCAAAGATGCCACAACCCCTCAGCACGGGTATATGCTCTTCGACCTCAAGCAAGCCACCCCCGACCACCTTCGACTACGGACCGGCTTCTTTCCCGGAGAGGCCCACCACGTGTACATGCAAAAATAATGTAAACACACCCACAGTGGCTGGGGTCTGTGTGTTTGATGATGGGGAATAATAAAAAGAATGAATACCACAGCACGGTTGACTTTGTCTCTGAGGTAGATAAAAAGAGCAGCGTTGTGGGTTCTGGCATTAGTTGTACAGGATGTCTGCGCGAGTACGGAAGCACGCTCCCACGCTCCGTGTATTGAAGACGGCCCCACCCGAGTTAGTCCGAACCATTGTACGCGGTGCGGACCCTGACCTTGTACGCTGTCTGTGCGAGATCGGGTACAACCTGTTAAAAGGCAACGTACCACTGACTCCGGCTCAGAAGACCAAGTTGGCCAAGCATAAGACAGGTCTCCGAACCCTAGTCCAGAAGCGGGTCCCACAAACACAAAAGAAAAAGGTGTTACAGAAAGGCGGCTTTCTCGGGACCATCTTAGCACCGTTGGCCGCTTCCGTGTTGGGTCCAGTATTGGGTGGACTCTTCGGCCGACAATGAACCACACGAAAAAAATGGTCCTCGTCGAACCACGGTTCCTGCAAAACCTCCAATCACCCTACCCTGTCCCACCTACGGTGAAGACCATAAACACCCTCGATGGAGAGATGCAACAGATCTTACAGAGACCGGGGTTAAGCGACAGTGAGAAAGTACAACGGTACAATGAAACGCTTCAACGGTACATGACGTTCATGGACCAATACAAAACTCGCTCTACCCCAGCAACAGCACCACCACCACCACCACCACCACGTGACAGACCGCCGATCTCAGCACCGTTCCAACAGCCGGGTGGGGTAGCCCCCACAGCCCCACAGTGGGTGGAAGACGAAGTGCTGAAGAGTGTACCTGCATCGTTCAAGAAACATGCTGGCCTGGTATTACAACGGATGAAACAGAATCCTAACATGACTTGGAATGATAAAGGCGAACTCCTGGTACAGAATCAGGTGGTCCCCGGGACAGACATGACGGATTTAGTGAATGACTTGATGCGTCAACGCAGATCGCACACGGATCCTCGAGGATGGGAGGTCTTCGCTCAAGGCTTGAAAGACATGCATGTACCACAGGAATTGGTGGGGAACCCCCACCGCTGGGCCTTTATGCAGCGTGACTCACCGACTCGTGCACCACGACTCTCACCACAACCTTGGGAAGCCGACTGGGAACCGGAGTCACCCCCCAAAACTCCACCACCACCACAACGGGCACCTTCTTTTCAAACCTTTAAAAAACCACCCTCGATCAGGACACCCCACATCTCCAGAGCCGTGACACGTAGCAAGTCAACGCGACGAACACGACGCCGGACACAACCGCCCAAGGCCTGGAACACCTATTAAAACCAACAGCAGCAGCAGGACAGCTCAGTCGCCATGTTTTACCTGACCCTACCCAGTAACAGTTCGCTGGATGTGTTTCCTGACAACACCGTGGCCAAGTACGTCACCCAGTTACCGCAACCGTTACATTTACCTGGACGCTGGGAATGTGGCCTCGTGGATATCCAATACCCTTACTCGTGGTACAACGTGCGAGCCAATGAAGTGTGGTACGAGGTGACCTACGAAGGCAAAAACACCCGACTCACCCTGCCCGAAGGCCAATACGATACCCCCAAGGAGTTCATGGATGGGCTGTCAAGACTGTTGCATTATAAGGCTCTACGGGAGGTGACGAATACTTCAAAACCCATCAAAGCCTATCCCTTCAAGAATCACGTGGACTTCGATTACAACGCACACAACGACAAGGCAGAGCTTATCGTGACCGGCAAGGCGAGTGTCGTACTGAGTCCTATCCTACAGCAAATGCTGGGTTTCGATCTAAAGACGTTCGCTGGTCCCACCGAACACCATGGCGAGATGCCGATGGATATGAAGTCGGGTATGTACGGACTCTACGTCTACTCGGACGTGGTGGACAACCACATCGTGGGCGATATCAACACACCTCTGCTACGGGTAGTCCCCATTAAAAAGACGTATGGAGGTCAAGTCACCCACAGTTTGACCCACATGCTCTACTTGCCCGTACGACAAACTGACATCAACACGATCACGGTGGATATAAGAGATGACACGGGACGACCGGTGGCATTCGAACGAGGAAAAGTGGTGCTGACACTTCATTTTCGACAAGCACGTGCTCCCCACTTTGCATAATGAAAGTACCTTACGAGTGCGATGCACGCAGCTATGCAGACTATTATGCCCAACAGGCCGGGGGTGGCTTTCCGGTCTTTAGCGGTGCACGCATGCAACGAGGGCATGGACTGGGGAACATACTCGGCAGCATCGTCAAAACGTTCCTGCCCTTGGTGACGCGTGGGGTGAAAGCAATGGGCAAACAAGCGGTACGCAGTGGACTGCAAGTGGCCGGTGATGTCTTGGGGGGTACGGCACCCAAAGAATCCTTGAAACGGCGGGCCAAAGAAGCGGGAGGCGTCTTGGTGGCCAAAACACAACGCACCGTAGGGAATAAAAGAGCTGCCCCATCGAGACCACGCACCAGTCGACGACCGACCCAGCGACGACGCACATCGAAGAAGACAAAGGATATCTTTTCTTAAAACATGTCCTTAATCCACGCCGAGTCCTGCCCCTCCACCAACAGTGAATTTGATTTGTGGATCGTGCCGCCCACACAGACCAGTGTCGAACAAGGATTATGGGTGGAGCATCTCCCGCTCTCCAGCATCAACGAAACCGGGCCCATCGAGTTCACCATCAGGAATGCGGATACGGCCTATGTGGATTTAGCCCATACCTACTTGTATGTGAAAGCCAAGGTGGTCAATGGAGCTGGCACCAGAATCGCTGACCAAGCAACGGTGGGCCCGACGAATCTCTGGCTGCTCTCGATGTTTCAGCAGGTGGATATTTTTCTCAGCGACAAACTCATCAGTGACTCCACCAACACGTACCCCTATCGAGCCTACATCGAGACACTGTTGTCGTATGGCCGAGAGGCTAAAAAATCTCAGCTGACAACCGCTTTATTCTACAAGAACACGGCCGAGCACATGGACACGGTGGACAATGGGGGATATAACAAACGGAAGGCTTTCACTGCGAACAGTGCCTCGGTGGATATGATGGGTCGACTGCACGCAGACATGTTCATGCAAGACCGGTACCTCTTGAACAAGATCCCCATCAAAATCCGACTGATACGGGCGCCTCCGACCTTCGCCTTGATGGCCACTAACGTAGAGGGGCATGCAGCGGATTATAAGATTGTCATCCAAGACGCAGTCCTGTATGTCCGAAAAGTGAAACCGAATCCAGCCGTTCAATTGGGACACATGAAAGCCTTGGAAACAAAAACCAGCCCAGTACCCTATCCGACGTGTACAAACCAAAGTGTTCTCTGTGCCTGCTGGAAATATGGGCGCCAACAAAGAAAACCTGTTCCTGGGGAACTACCCAAGCGATTGATCCTGGCCTGTGTGGAAAATACCAGTTTCAGCGGAGCCTACCCAGAGAATCCGTTTGACTTTCAACATTTCGGCATCAATTTTGTGGCCCTGCATGTGGATGGACAACAGGTGTCAGCCACGGCCTTAACCCCGAACTTTGGGCGGAGGAATTTCATTCGAGCCTATCAGAGCCTGTTTACAGCCACCGGTCAAATCAACCAGGACGAAGGGAATTTCATCAGTCGGGAGCACTACGCGAACAGATACACGTTGTTCTGTTTCGATCTAACCCCCACCTTAGAGAACGACCATCAGCTGGCCCTGGCCAAGCAAGGCAACTTACGGTTGGAAATCCACGAGCCCTGGCGACCACCGTCAATGTGATCTGCTACGCCGAGTTTGACAACATCATTCAAGTGGACAAGGCGCGCAACGTCCTGTGTGACTTCTCCACCTAACATGGATACAGACCAGATAACCACCGTGCTGGACAATGACCCAGAGACACGTATGGTCTTTCAAGGGGTGTTCGCCCGAGATGTGTTCCCATTAGACCGTATGTATCCTGCTGCTTACGTTCTCAACACGGACCCGATGGATCGGCCCGGTGAACACTGGGTGGGCGTGTACTTGACAGAACAGCAGGGCGAATACTTTGACCCGTACGGCCTGCCACGCCTCCATCCCGATTTAACAGACTTCATGGATCAAGGCACAGAGACGTGGTGTTGGAACAGTCAAACGTTGCAAAGCCTGACCAGTGGCGTGTGCGGACAATATTGCTTGTTTTACCTGTCCCATCGATGCCGGGGAAGACCCTTATCTACCATCGTACAGATGTTTGACGAGTACCCCCAGGCCGAGGACCGCGATGTACTCGTCTATGACTGGGCCGCCCATCATTTCAATGTACAAGCCCCGTTCTGGGCTTAAGTTAATTACAAGCCCCTTGTTCTGGGCTTAAGTTTACAAGCCCCTTGTTCTGGGCTTCAATGTGCAAGCCCCTTGTTCTGGGCTTCAATGTGCAAGCCCCTTGTTCTGGGCTTCAGTTAATTACAAGCCCCTTGTTCTGGGCTTCAGTTTTCACGTGGTTGTTCTCACGTTGTTGTTGTTCACTGAATAAAAAAAATGAGATCTCACCAAAAAACCCTGTCTTGTGTGTTTTATTCATAATGCATCAATGCCCAATATGGAGATTCAGTCAAACTGAAATCAGTGGTGTAGGATGGGGCCAAAATGTAACCCATCAAGGTTAGAATGCAAGAGTACTATAGTAAAATAGAGAGCCAATGAAATCAGCCCACAGACCAAGTACGTGTTTTGGTGTAGGTTTGGAGCGGGCATTTCATTGAGGTGAGTGTATACGGTGAGTGAAGACTCGTCCAACACGTATAGATTATGTTTATGACTATAAGTTCTAGGTAACCCATCAAGGTTAGAATGCAAGAGCACTATAGTAAAATAGAGAGCCAATGAAATCAGCCCACAGACCAAGTACGTGTTTTTGGTCTAGGTTTGGAGCGGGCATTCCATTAAAGTGCGTGTATACGGTGAGTGAAGAGACTCGTCCAACACGTATAGATTATGACTATAAGTTCTATGAGCATAATGCATGAAAGTGGCTTTGAACAATTGGTCCAAATGGAACTGCCCATCTTTCCCAGGTTCATCTAGAATCCCCATTTTGTGCTCAAGCTCTGACTATAGCGATGCCGCAACATTGTCTCATTGGACATTGGACCGTTTGACCTGGAGGTGACCATTTGACCTGACATGTGTCCGCGCGCGCGCGGGCACTGTCGGGGATGACGCGCACTTCCGGAGAACCCGCGCGCGCGCTCGCGCTGGGGGGCCGGGGCGGGCCGCGCCGGGAAACACCCCGGCGGTTGAACATACGGACGTCTAAGAGGAAACATTAGGAACTCTTCTATGTTTGGAGGTAGTTTTAGTGAAAAACCGTCACAAGTGACGTCACAACCCCCACGTGACCTGCGCAGCAGAATGGATACGACACCCTAGTGTAACTCCCTCACCTAGGCTTCACATGGATACCTCACTCGATCCCATCGACCCACTAGGGGCCCACCTACACCCCAACACGTCTATTTCTATACTACGGCCAGACTGCGCATGCGCAGAATGCCGCTAGTTCAACCCCACACCCAGCCCATCAGATGCCCCTTCACGAATGCTTCACTTTGATACCTCACTCGACCCCATTGGACCATTCGTGGCTCCCCTAGCTCCAACACGTCTAGCGGGACCCATACAGGGTCCAGTTTTCGACACTAGGTGACCACATCCCGACAAAATGGCCAGTTTTCGACACCGGATGTGCCGCCATCTTGAACATACGTGCCGCCATCTTGGATATGTCCAATAATGCACCGGGTCAAAATACTCGGTTCTGATCGGACGAGAGCTCCGTGGCGGATTTGAAATACTCGCTTCTGATTGGACGAGAGCTCCGCATTGCATCTGCGCATGCGCAGAATGATATTCCTACCGCACACCCAACCCATCAGATGCCCCTTCACCTAGGCTTCACTTGGATACCTCATATGACCCCATTGGACCATTAGGGGCTCCCCTACATCCCAAAACGTCTATGCGCATGCGCAGAATGGTGACAACGCCCGAGCCGCTAGTCCAGTCAGATGCCCCTTCACGAAAGCTTCACTTGGATACCTCATATGACCCCACTGGACCAATAGTGGCTCCCCTAGCTCCCAACACGTCTATTTCCATACCCTTGGGTCACCGCGCATGCGCAGAAGGCCGATAGTTCAAACCCACTAGTCCAGTCAGATGCCCCTTCACGAAAGCTTCACTTGGATACCTCATATGACCCCATTGAACCAATAGTGGCTCCCCTAGCTCCCAACACGTCTATTTCCATACCCTTGGGCCACCGCGCATGCGCAGAAGGCCGCTATTTCAAACCCACTAGTCCAGTCAGATGCCCCTTCACATAAGCTTTACTTTGATACCTCAGTCGACCCCATCGGACCAGTAGTAACTCCCCTAGACTCCAAAACGGCTATTTCCATACCCTTGGGCCACCGCGCATGCGCAGAATGAGGCTAGTTCAACCCCACACCCAGCCCATCAGATGCCCCCTCACATAGGCTTCACATTGATACATCACTCGACCCCACTGGACCAGTAGTAACTCCCCTAGCTCCAAAACGGCTATTTCCATACCCTTGGGCCACACGAGTTGTCTCCCTTGCGTCAGTGTGTGCAGATGGCGCTATGATCGACGCCGTGTTGTGGAAAGGGCGTCCCCACACCATCCTGGAGCCGCCATTTTGTTTGTTGATTTTCTGCGGAGATACACGGGACAATAAACGCTCGACCCTAGGGTGGTACAGGTGCTAGACTGATCCTATTAACATGGTACAACACCTATAGATTATGTTTATTATTATTATATGGCTTAGAGGTTTTTTTGAGGGTAATGTGAGGGTTTTTTCTCCCCGTGACCTCCCCACCGCCTCGTTTGCTCCCACAGCCGCCATTTTGACCACACTCCCACAGTCGCCATTTTGACCACACTCCCACAGCCGCCATTTTGACCACACTCCCACATCAGCCGCCATTTTGACCACACTCCCACATCAGCCGCCATTTTGACCACACTCCTACATCAGCCGCCATTTTGACCACACTCCCACAGCCGCCAATATGCAGATCGAGTTGTCTCCCCCTAGTGCGGGTTTTTGCCACCAATGTGTACAGATGGCGCCACTAGTTCCTCCTCAATCCTCCCAGTAGTATACAATACGCAAGTAGATGAGATAGCGCTTCACTGCGCATGCGCAGAACCTGGGGTGACGTCACAATGGGTGGTGTGCGCATGCGTGGATGGTGGGTGGTGGGACAAGATGGTGGGTGTGGGTGGTGGGACAAGATGGCGGCGTGTGGGTGGTGGGACAAGATGGCGGCGCGTGGGTGGTGGGACAAGATGGCGGCGTGTGGGTGGTGGGACAAGATGGCGGCGTGTGGGTGGTGGGACAAGATGGCGGCGTGTGGGTGGTGGGACAAGATGGCGGCGTGTGGGTGGTGGGACAAGATGGCGGCGTGTGGGTGGTGGGACAAGATGGCGGCTGTGGGTGGTGGGACAAGATGGCGGCTGTGGGTGGTGGGACAAGATGGCGGCTGATGTGTGTGTGTGGGTGGTGGGACAAGATGGCGGCGTGTGGGTGGTGGGACAAGATGGCGGCGTGTGGGTGGGGGGACAAGATGGCGGCGTGTGGGTGGTGGGACAAGATGGCGGCGTGTGGGTGGTGGGACAAGATGGCGGCGTGTGGGTGGTGGGACAAGATGGCGGCGTGTGGGTGGTGGGACAAGATGGCGGATTATAGAAAAACGTATAAGAGGAGTCGATTTTTAGGGAAAGGGGTGTATTCATTGCAATCTGACTTACCTGACCTGACCTGCCTGCCTGCCTCCCTGCCTGCCTGCCTTCCTGTCTGCCTGCCTGCATTCTGCCTGTATGGAATGCATGTACTGACTTGGTTCTGGGTTTTTTCCATGACGGTTGTGCGCAGGTGTATGACGTCACTTCCGGTCTGCGTGAATCGGGCGTGACCTGGGACTATGGGATGCATGTACTGACTTGGTTCTGGGTATTTGTCATCACGGGGAGGTCACGTGATCAGTTCAAGGTCATATCCATTTTTTTATCGATATGTCAACCCCACACCCAGTCCATTAGATGCTCCTTCACCTAAGCTTCACTTTGATACCTCACTCGACCTGTGGTGTGAGTGAGTGCAAGAATGTATTCATCCGCGGTGATGCAGTCATGTCTGGCGGTGATTCGGTCTCGGAAAAAAGCTTCCTTGCCCAATGCCTACGGACTTTACCGAAGATACACGGACTTTAACGAAAAGACACGGACGTACACGAAAAGACGCGAAGGTGAACGCCATTGTGGGAAACCTCCCACAGACAGGTCAGTACATGCATTTCTATGTTGGTCACGCATAATAAAAGGATTGATCTGTAATCTGTGTTGTTGTTGTTGTTGTTGTTGCTCCCTTTTTTTTTTGGACTAACCCATCAGAATAGTACGTATCACGGACTACACCCGTAGAGCTACATCTGGTCTATAAAACATGTCCCTCTGGATCCCACACCTTCATTTCTACAGAGCCATGGCGGAGATCCAGCCCCATGCGACTCTCATTTTACAGTATGCCACCGTGGTGAATTCATTCACGGGTTACCGAGCAGTGGTCCGGTCCATGTTTGCAGATGGCGACGACAACGAGGGACGACGCCAGACCCTGAACGAGTTCACAGAAGCGGTCCTCCACAGAGTGCACTCGATGGACAGGCGTGCACCACTACTGGACTATGACAGCCATCCTTGATGCTCGCGCTATGGACCAGGAGCGCTCACGCCGGAACCAGCGCCGGCTGGTTGGCCTCATACTAGTCTGTGCCCTATTCACCCTGGCGCTGTGGTATTGACACTATAAATACGAGCGATGAGACAGAGTGTGTGTCATTCTCCCTTCGACATTTAGAGCAAGCATGTCACTACGAGCCATCCTGCCTCTGACACCCAGTGTGGGGTTATACGTCTATCAAGATAAAGTCATCCTCGTGAAAGACGATGAAGCTATTTACTGGGCGCCCGCTGAGATGCTATCGAATACGGTGACGCTACAGCGTGATGGCTGGACTAAATTTAAACGTGTGTTGAGCGGTGAGTTGGACGGAGACCTCATCCACCTGGACAATGCCATCTACGTATATTCCGACCCGCCCGTCCACATACGCCTGGGCCGCTACCAAGAGCCTACGCGAAGTATCCTCCTAAGCCCCTCTGTGTGGTCAGCCTTGGAGAAAGTAGTGCCTATTGTGGACCAGTTGTTTACACCGGACGACCGATCGCCCGACCAATTGGCATGGGCTCGTGCTATGGAGGACGCCCTGGCTGAACCCCATGAACAACTACATGAACCCGACGACGATGCCATTGATTACCCCGCTACACTCAGTCAGCCCAATGACATGACCACCTGATCCTTTGATCTCACGGGGTTCTCCCTATAAATACGAGAGACAGTGAAATCTGGTACCATTCACGTACTGACCATGACGGAGCATATAGTACTGGCGTATTTCAGCTTGACCCCCGAGGTTTTCCTGCACGTGTATGCGGATAAGGTCGATATCATGGAGGAGGTGGTGGGAGACACGGACCCTACACAACCGTGCCCGGCTCACATTCGTCTGTCCCGGGAGGGCTGGACCAAATTCAAACGGGTGTTGTCTGGTGAACTGGACGGCGACCTCATCCACTTGTGTCACGATGTGTACATCCGACGCGGCCCTTTCTTTGCTCAATTGGCTCGGCTAGATGGAGGTACAGTGCATTTTACCCTTTACCCTGATCTATGGTCTGCATTGGAAGATGCCGTGGTGGATGTGGATGAAGTGCTTATCAAGCGGTCATCAGACGAGTTGGACTGGTCATTGACCATGGCCACTGTGGAAGTCCACGAAGAAAATCAGAAAGAAACTCCGGCCCAAGATATACCCGTTATAAATAAACATTAGAGCCAGGGTCCATCATCATTTTGTCACCATGAAACGCTGGGAGAAGGTGTTGGATAACTTATACTACAGTCCCGACAGTCCGGCAGCCTATAGTGCATTGTCGGCTCTCTATCGAGCGGCCAAACCCCAGGGGGTACAACGTGCCCACGTCCGAGATTGGTTAAGAAGACAAGACACCTATACCTTACATCGATCTGTCCGTCGCCATTTTCTACGGAACCGGGTCATCGTGGGAGGAATAGATGCCCGGTGGCAAGCGGATTTGGTCGATATGAGCGCCTTTGCCAAACACAACGATGGGAATCGGTATATCTTGACGTGCATCGATATCCTATCCAAGTATGCGTGGGTGGTACCCATCCGGACGAAAACGGGGGCGAATCTCATAGCGGCGTTCAAAGACATCTTCAAGACCAGGCGCAAACCTTTGTATTTGCAAACCGACGAAGGCACGGAATTCCTCAACAGACCGTTCCAAGCCTTTCTCAAGAAACAGAAGGTGTTTTTCTTCCATACGTACAACGAAACCAAGGCTTCCGTGGTGGAGAGGTTCAACAGGACATTCAAAGGCCGCATGTATAAATATTTCACCTATAAGAATACAAGGCGGTACATCGATGTTCTCCCGAAACTGGTGAGGGTTACAATCGAGCCTATCATCGAAGTATAGAGAGAGCCCCCATTACCGTGACCCAACGCAATGAAGCCCAAGTCCGGCGTGTCTTGTACCCCAGGCCATCGCAGCGAACGACGAAGGCGGTGTACAAGGTCGGCGACCCTGTACGGATCAGTAAAGTCAGGGCAAGTTCGAGAAAAGTTACTTGCCCAACTGGAGCGATGAGCACTTCCTGATTAAACGGCGCCTACCCCGACAGCGGCGAGTCTATGAACTGGAAGATATCCAAGGCGAAACGTTGCTGGGGACGTTTTACGACACGGAATTACAGCCTGTTGTAAAAACACAGCAAGACTACTACACGGTGGAGCGGATTTTGAAAACGGAACGTCGACGTGGCAAACTGTTTCATTTCGTAAAATGGCAAGGCTGGCCCAGTTCCTTCAATTCCTGGGTCGCTGCCAACCAGGTGAAACGACTATAAAGCCAGACACCACTGCCGGCCTCCTTCATTCCACGTCCGACCACAGTGCTATGGACCAACAGCAGCTGCCTCCGAAGACAGCGTCTCGCAAAACGCGCAAAGCGCAAGTGGTCTTTGAGGTGCTATTGCTAACCCTGCTGAGTGTGTTGTACGGAGGTGTGTTTTACGACGTAGCCTATGTCAGTACGTTACTTAACCAACTGAGAACACCAGCCATCAGTGAAACGGGTCTACAGAGAGCACCAATCGTATCGAGCCCAGTCACCACCACCACCACACCCCGCGTACAAGCCACGTCGAGCTCTACACTTACACCAAGTACACCTACTACGTCTCAAGACCCACCGGATTTCATCCCTCACAGTGAACCGACCACCCACGTTGTACTCACCCCCAGCACCATCTCTAAACGTGAACAGACAACGACGACCGACGTTGTACCCACCACCACTCCAGTTCACTCGTACGAAATTTACAAGAGCGGGTTACCACGACAACGGATACACCTCGAACCATGGACCCTCGGTGGCAGCATCCCTTCACCTGCGTCATCGCAGGACCGACGGACTCCGGCAAAACGCACTTCGTCAGGAAGCTCCTTCAACACGCCGACAGCATGATCACTCCACCCATTGCCCGAGTCGTGTGGTGTTACGGAGAATGGCAGGAAGCGTATGCAGCAATGCCCCACATCACGTTCGTGGAAGGCCTGCCCAACCTGGCCGATTTGGAACCCGACACCTTGGTGGTTCTGGATGATCTCATGGCGGAGACGGATGCACGGGTCACCCAACTCTTTACCAAAGGCAGCCATCATCGACGGCTCAGCATCATCTACATT